>PVHY01003403.1:0-108634 GCA_004024945.1 Uropsilus gracilis
AGGAAGGAGACCAAATATCCAGAACTGGAATAATGGCAAAGACTTGATACAGCCTGACAGCTCACACACCCTGGGACCTGCTAATGTGAGTCCTCATTGAAATTATCCCCTAATCTCATCTCATAGTATATCAAATTTCTCTCTAGCAGGCAAGGGATCAAATGGATTTAGATAACATGCTGAATATGTTATTCAAATATGCAAAATGTAATACTCAGTCATAACTTGGGTGGGTGGCTATTTCTTGTTGAAGTCAACTTAAATCAGAGTTAGCTTTACCTTAATTTTGGGATGCAAACAAATTTTGGATGCAAACAAATTTTGACTACCTGCAGTTCTACCTGGAATAAAACAACACTGTAATTTATATCTTCTTTAGGATTTACTACAAATAAGAGGGGGAAAGTAATTATGAAAAGCAATTGGCATTTTTCCTCTGGCTCATCTCCAAAGTATTCATAGCACATCTTTTCAAGATTTTCTTGTGGGCTTATTTTTATTTTAAACTAGTGATAATGATACTTTATTGATGCCACTCTTGCAGGAAGGTTAAGCAGGAACTTTTCTCTAAACTAAAACGTTTCTTTAACCCACTGGGAAATTCTTAAGACTAGATACTAATATGTCCTGTAATTAAGAAATAATGAGCTTCCACCATGATTTATTCCATGGATTTAGATGCAATGCTGAGAAACCACAGTTTAAATTCTTGCAGTGCCCAACAGTAGAAACTTCTATTAATCCTCAGAGGTCAGTTTTAAATAGAATTGCATTTCAGCAAAACTAAAGTTGAATGAAGATAGCTGATTCTTACTTCCATCTAAAATAAAGTAACAAGATGGCTAGGCAGATGCAGAGAGAGAAAGGGGACGTGTGTGTGAAGAGAGAGGAGCGAGGAAGGATAGAGGAGGGATAGAAATTAATATGAAAAAGCATTATCCTGGACTTGCTGGGAGATTTCTCTAGCCAGGCCTTCTCTGAAGTCTGAAGCAGCTCTGTCTCCATTCCTTAGGGTGCCTACAGTCAACTGAACAGTAAGAAGAAGAATGAATGACAAGGTCAGAGGCCCCTGATTATGATACTTCTCAGCTGCCCTGAAGGATTAGCAATAACTGAACAAGGCAGGAAAATCCCATGAGAAAGAAATTGAAATTTAACAGATTCAAGCAGCTCTTAAATGTGATCATTAGCAGCACAAGCTTTGGAATGAGAC
Organism: Uropsilus gracilis; assembly: GCA_004024945.1. NCBI lineage: Eukaryota > Metazoa > Chordata > Mammalia > Eulipotyphla > Talpidae > Uropsilus > Uropsilus gracilis. Next base: position 1,214 of record PVHY01003403.1, read on the forward strand.
CATCTATTAGCTGTGTGAACTTGGACAGTTAATCTCTCTGAGCCTCATATTTATTTATTTATTTTAAAAGGCAGTTTATGATTCCCCTGTTAATGGGACCATGCACCTCAATACAAAAGTTCAGTGCTTCTCAGTCCAGTCCTTCAGTATGGGACTAGTCTGGCCTCAGCTGATCATCAGCAAAACCCCTGGAAAGCAGAGGCAGAGGTCGCAGAACCCTGGCTTGGTTTGAGAACCCAAATCAAGGCAGATCATCTACCATTGTGTGAATTTTTAAAAAAGAAGGTAGGGATTTTACTTGGAAGATACACAGTTGCTATGAACAATTAGATTAGAAAACTTCAATGTGGTCAGTGGGAAGATTAGTAAAATGTTTTCTTTCTAAAGAATGTAAAATATATTTTTCTACCATTCCATAATGAGAAAATTACATAATGAGGGGAAATTAGATTTTAGTTACCCCCTCATATATATATACAAAAGTATATAAAGTTTAGATATCAGAAGTTAGGTGAGGGGAAGTTTTAAAATCATAGTCACTGTTTAGTCTGTTCAATAATATTTTATATGATAAAAAATATGCCTTTCCTCCACCAAGTTTGATGACATATTAAAAAGCAGAGATGTCTCTGGGTAAAGCGGGCATGAGTACAATAGATTGGGTTCTATCCTTTCCACACCTGTACATGATCTTAGGGGGTCCAGAAGGTCTGATATGGAGTCTAGATAGAGTTGAGGTATTTACTGCCATTCTACATGCTCCTCCACTTTCCTTTTCCTGAAAGCTTTACCCTGGCACTTCCAAGCCACAAAATCTGCCAGTGGCTTCCTATTACCCACAATAAAAGACCAAACTTTTCTGGATGCCAGCAGAGGCTACCCCAACTATTTGACATTACTCTCTCACATGAACCACAGAATACGTCTGTTTCTCACACCACACAATATACCAGAAACAAATGTGTGTTACCTACTTAAAGAAGCATGCACTTTACAAATTAGTACATGTGTAACACTGAGTCAGTAATTTCATTATTACCACAGTGATTCTTAACTTCATCTCAAATAAAAAAAAATAAGGACTATATCACACATGTAAATGGAGATTAGCACACAAAATCATCTTTGAGCAAAAGTGTACCTTGCAAAATTGGCCAGCCAAATCACCCCATTGCTGGACACCCTTAAAAGGCATCTCCTTTCATTACAAATGCAAACTCAGTAACAGGAATTGGTGATAATTTCCAAGATTCTGATTTGGGTAAGTGGATGAGGAGTGTTATATTAAGTGTGTTGCAGAGCATCTAGTTCAAAGACTTTGCTGTGTTTGTGTCACAGACACCTAAGCAAAGACACTTGGGAAAGAGTAATAGCTTCAGACCAGAGGGAGAGGCCTAGTTATCAGTCATGAGCATGTAGAAGGGGCTTGGAAAAATGGAAATGGGTAAAATCAATGATAGGAAAAGGCAAAAAGAAAAAAAGTCAAAGATAGATTTTTAAATGACTTTAACATTGGAAGTTAGGTAGAATCACAAAATCACATGATTTTGAAGAAAATCATGACCAATAACCATGTGAGTGAAAATGGTAAAGGATGGAACTAGCCTTTTGCTGGATAAATTAATGTACTAAATATAGAGTTGGAAAACTAATATGAGATTATACTCCAGTGTCACTGCAATTAGCATTTACACTATTTCAACAAAACCTTCATAACATGGAATATAATAGTAAATGAAGAAAGTAACCTTGTATTATAAATCCTCCCAACTTGTATTTTGGGGAGTGTAGGCAAAGATAGAATAGAGGGAGTCAAAACAGAATAAAGATATTTATACTGTTCTCTTTTTAAATGCATTATTTCATGCTCTGCACAATTAGCATATTTTCTTCTATAATAAATATATTTATAATAAGCATTTATTTAAAGTCGTAACTTTTTTAAAAATGCTTAATATATTTGAATGAAATGAGAAGTCAGCTTTGTGTTAATATGGGAAGAGAATCTAGGAATCAAGAATAGCAGTATCCTAAGTTTATTTCTAACTGTTTCTTATGAAATCAGAGAAATTTATCTTCCTCTGCATCTTCCTCTCAATTCAGACCCTAGGAAGAAAGAAGCTATTGAGCAATAGCCAGGTGCTAACAATTAAATTTTAGAAGGAAATTTCTCTGAGACCACAATGAAATTTCCAATGTTAAATCTTTCAAGACAAAACACATTTCAGTTATATAATCTCAACTAATTAATATATTGAAATTCAGATTCAGGAGTCTTGTTTTTTGCCTTACTGCTGTCAGAATTTTTCTTGAATACTAATAAGCATTGGTGCATGTCATAATAAACAGAATATTTACCTCATTTTTGAACAAATTACAAAATCACAAGTTCATGTGCTAAAAACAGACATTTAGAAATCTGTTGGCTTTTTCACCAAAATCAAAAGTAATGAAGCTGAGTTAGACTAACTAGTCCCCTTCCCAACTCACAAATATTTGTTAGTCAATAAGTACTCTGCTTTCATCTTTCCAAGTATCTTCAAATGCAAAACCTTTTCATTCACCCATTACTATTAGTTGGTAAACTGATTTTAATATTAGGACTGCCTGAGTTCATACTTAATACAGATTATTTTGAATATATAAATTCTTTAGGACTGGACAATAGAACATTACAAACCAAAGTCTATTTTCCTCTTTTAATGGTGAAGTTCAGAACCCCCATTTTTTTCCTTTCAGACTTTCATCTGTTTTAATAGAGGGACTATATTTTCCTTTTCTACATAAGTCTAGGAACACTGTGACTATTGCAGGAAGAAATAAATTATGGTGTTAAGTTGCAAACCTGTAGGTTTAAAGGTTCACCTTCCTTCAACATTATTCTAAAGGAAAAATACTATATTTCAGCCAGCAGTAAAAATAGATTCTTGAGCCTACTTTTCACTATTAAGTTCAGTTCTGTTTTGTAATGCCTAAAGGAATCATATGATTCTTTCTAGAAAGGAATATAATTTTAAATACTTTGGTACAGGCTTCAATGAGTAACAAAGTGACTGAGTCTACAGGAACCTGTTTTCAACATCATTTCCACATACTTCTCTACTGTTTTTTTTTTCTATTTTTCTAATATAGAAACAAGTGCAATGTATATACAATCTTGCTATAAAAATTTAATTGAAAATCCAGAATCTGAATTTTCTCAGTACACATGTAGAATATTTTAATTATTTTGCCTTTGAAATATGCAGTTTGAGAGGCAGCATCAGATTTTGCACGACGTCCAGCGAAATCACAACTCTTTTGAATTACAAAAATCAAAACTCATATATATTCTCAAATATGCAAAGCCTCATGATCATGGAATATATGGGGGCAAGAATCAGATTTGCAATGTGCAAATTTTGACTTGAATATTATATCTGATTTAACAAGCATTTTACATAGCTATAACGCCTTTAACATATTTGTAGGGAGATTGTTCTGTTAGCAACAGTTGTGGGGATTCAGGATATCTGACTTCATTCAAAAAGAAGATGTCTGAATAAGTCATCTTTTTAAAGAAAGAATTAGTTAGTCCTTAAAAAGAAGTGTTAGACTAGGTATTTACAATCAATTCATTAATAAAGGGAAAAGTAAATTGAGTAAAGGGAACAGTAAATTGAGGATATTGACTTTCATAAAAGAACTTAAAATTATTATCTAGCAAAATATTGGCTATAAAGTTGGTCTGAGGGGCTGAGAAGTTTAGATAGATGATGTAGATATGAGGACTCAATAAACAGTGCTTAATGAAAAGAATGGGGGGTTCAAATTTATGAAATGAAGTAGAAACAATGTAGCATAAAATAATTAGGTAATGACATGGGGATAGTTTTAATGAAACACAAATGTAAAATTTGGATAGAAAACTGATTATATATATATATATATATATATATAATATATATATATGGAGAGCATGGTCCTAATAAAAACAAAACAGATATAAAACAAAGAAACAAAAATACAGGCCCCGGGAAAGTCAACTTGGAGGCTACCAGATCACATCTCGAAGACCAGTGTGGCTCAGGCTGAAGCGCAGACTGAGTTTTACTAGCCCAGGGAAATACAACTAAGTGGAGATGAGTCCCCCCCTGCAGCCAGGGAGCGGGGGTGGGGGTGGGGGTGGGGAGCTCAGGTGAGACTTTCAGCCAGCACCCAAAGTCTACTCCTAGTTGTCAAGGAAACACTCCTGGGAGATAGGGTGGGGCTGCAATTTGCAACTGAATGGACCTTGGCCCTTCAGTCTAGGGACAAGCTGAGTTTATTGAGCCCTGGGAAAGTCAACTTGGAGGCCACCATCTCACACCCCAAATCCCAAAAGCACAGCCACACCAGCACAAACTTAGAAAACAAGGACACTCACTACCCAGAGTATCAAGACACCCCAGAGTATCAAGACACCCCAGACTTATACAACAACTCTAGATGCTCTGAGGCACTAAAAAATATTTAAGACTCATCAAGCAGAAAGAAGAGAAACAATGAAAAAGAAGACAGACAATACAATAGAAACCACATCTAGTCATACATCCACTCTCAGAAAAGGTACTTGTCCTCCAAAATAGCCAACTGAAACAAGATATAATCATAACAGTAGCAAAAGCACAAAGGCAGAGTTAACCACAACTAGATAGGTTTCACCATGCCTAATATTAGAGTAGTAGTCACTTAATATGTAAAGTGAGTCTGAAAGGAAAGGACAGGAAGGAAGAAGAATACAAATACTAAAGCAAGTCCTAGGAAAAATAACTCAACACCAAAGGATAAATAATTTGCAGGAACCAACATGGATGACATGGAAGAAATGCTTCATATATCAGACAAAGAATTCAGAATCAATGTACTGAAAGCACTCAAATAGGCCAGGGAAGAGGAGGAAAAAGGGAAAGCAAGAGGGTAAAAGCTTTCAATGAACTAAAAGAAGTGGTAGAAAATTATAGAAAAGAATGTAGCAAAGTGAGAAGTATCATTGACTTACAGAAAAATGAAATTGAAACCCTACATAAGAAGCTGCAGGAGATGCAGAGCATAGAGGAGCAATAGAAGAGCTCAGAAATGAAGGGAAGAGTCAGGAAAGCAGATTAGAAAAAATAGAAGAAAGAATCAGCACACTAGAGGATACAGAAGTAGGGAGAATGAAGAAAGAGAAAGAGAGAAAAACAAAGTAAGAAGACAGAAGAAAAAATCAGATCTGTCAGATGCCCTAAAGAAAACAAATATAAGAGTAACAGGAATACCAGAATGTGAAGAGAAAAACATAGAATCTGAAAGGCTCTTCAATGAAATAATGGAGAAAAATTTCCCAAACCTGAAGAAAGAAATGAAAATAGACATACAGGAAGCAAAAAGGACACCAAACTACTTTAATGAAAGAAGAAACACAGAAAGACACATCGTAGTAAAATTTTCAATTGCCAAAGATAGATAAAGAAAAATTATGAGAATTACTCATATATATATATATATATATGTGTGTGTGTGTGTGTGTGTGTGTGTGTGTGTGTGTGTGTGAGAGAGAGAGGAAACAGATAATCTACAAAGGAAAACCAATCAGACTGACCTCAGATTTCTCAGAAGAGACACTCCTAGTAAGGAGGGAATGGGACCACATCTTCAGAGCACTCCAAGACAAAAAGTGCCAACCAAGATTAATCCTCCCAGCAAAATTGTCCTTTTATGAAGGAAAAATTAGAACCTTCTCAGACAAACAAAGCCTCCAGAAATTTTCTACCATCAAACCCCCTCTCCAAGAACTCCTGCAAGAAGACCTAAGATTGAAACCTGCAGAAGAATAAAAAGAATGACTAATAAAAAGAAAAGAAAGAAGAAAATAAAACAAAACCCCAAATGATCGCCAGGAACCCATTGTTATATCCTCAAAATCCAATAATTACTCTAAATGTCAATGGGATAATAACCTCATCAGTCAAAAGATATAGAGTTGCAGACGGGATTAAAAGACAGAACACTCCCAACTCGAAAAATTAGAAAAAGAACAAGAAAAGCCAAAGCCCAGAAGAAAACAAGAAATAATAAAAACAAAAGAAGAAAATAACAGAGACCAAAAACACAATCCAGAAGATCAACAAAACTAAGAGCTGGTTCTTTGAAAAAATAAATAAAATTGACAAGCCCCTTGCAAAGCTCACAAAGAAAAGAAGCGAAAAGACCCAAATAAATAGAATCACAAATGAGAAAGGAGAAAACACCGCAGACACAAAAGAAATCCAAAGGATAATCAGAGACTACTATGAACATATATATGGAAACAAATTCAGCAATCTGGATGAGATGGACAAATTCCTGGAAAAATACAACTACCCAAAATTGAAAAAAGAAGAAATAGAGAGTCTAAATAATCCAATCACAAGCAGTAAAATTGAAGCAGTTATAAAAACTCTCCCTAAAAACAAGAGCCCAGGACCTGATGGCTTTACAAATGAATTCTACCTGACATTCAAAGAGGAAATAACACCAATACTATTAAAACTCTTCCAAAATATTGAGAAAGAAGGGGCACTCCCAAACACATTTTATGAAGCAAACATCACACTCATACCGAAACCAAACAAGGACAGCACTAAGAAAGAAAGCTATAGACCAATTTCCCTAATGAACAGAGATGCAAAATTTTAAACAAAATACTAGCAAATCAAATTCAATGATGCAAAAAAGCATTATTCACCATGACCAAGTGGGATTTATCCCAGGGGCACAAGGATGGTTCAACATCTGGAAATCAATCAACATAATCCACCACATCACTAAGAAGAAAAACAAAAACCATATGATCATATCAATAGATGCAGAGAAAGCATTTGACAAAGTCCAGCATCCATTTATGATAAAAGTCCTTGAAAAACTGGATCAAAGGAACTTACCTCAACATAATAAAAGCCATCTATGACAAACCCACAGCAAACATCATCTTAAATGGGGAAAAACTAAAATCCTTCCAGTTAAGATCTGGAAGTAGGCAAGGGTGCCCACTCTCTCCATTACTTTTTAACATTGTTTTGGAAGTTCTAACCAGGGCAATAAGACAAGGGAAAGATATAAAAGGGATACAAATAGGAAAAGAGGAACTGAAACTATCATTATATGCGGATGATATGATTCTATATGTAGAGAACCCCAAAAAATCCACAGAAAAACTTATTGAAATAATAAACCAGTTCAGTAAGATTGCTGGTTACAAAATCAACACACAGAAATCAGTAGCCTTCCTATACGCAAAAAGCCAAGCAGAAGAAAAAGAAATTTAAAAAGTCATCCCATTCACCATTGCACCAAAAACAATTAAATACCTTGGAATAAACCTAAAAAAACACGCAAAAGAACTATACAAAGAAAACTTTAAAACACTACTAAAAGAGATAGAAGAAGACACAAGGAAATGGAAAGACATCCCTTGCTCGTGGATAGGAAGAATTAACATAATCAAAATGGCCATCCTACCAAAAGCAATATACAGATTCAATACAATCCCCTTAAAAATACCAATGACATTCTTTAAAGAGGTAGAACAAAAATTCATATGGAACAGAAGATCTTGAATATCAAAAAACCTCCTCTCCAACAAAAGAGAAAATGGAGGCCTAACTATTCCAGACTTCAAGCTATACTACAAAGCCATAATACTTAAAGCAGCATGGTACTGGTACAACAACCGACAATCAGACCAATGGAACAGAATTGAGAGTTCAGAAATAAAGCCACACACATATAGTCAACTAATCTTTGACAAAGGAGGGAAAAACTTACATTGGAACAAAGATAGCCTCTTCAACAAATGGTGCTGGTAAAACTGGACTAAGACATGCAAAAAAATGGACCAAGACATCTCTCTCACACCATGTACAAAAATTAATTCAAAATGGATAAAAGACTTAGATATCAGACCTGAAATCATAACATACATAGAGGAAAAATTGGGCAAAACACTCCATGAAATACAATTCAGAAACCCCTTCCTGGAATTATCTGCAGAAGGCAAAAACTTGAAGGAAAACACAAACAGATGGGACTTCATCAAACTAAAAAGCTTCTGTACTACAAAAGAGACAACAGAAAAAACTAAAAAAAAGCCCAACTAAATGGGAAAAAAAATTTCACCCTTCACAAGAGTGATAAGGGATTAATAACACAGATCTACAAGGAACTCACACAACTAAACAAAAACAAAACAAGATGTCCAATCAAAAAGTGGGTAGAAGAACTAAAAAGACACTTCTCCAAAGAGGAAATACAAATGGCCAACAGGCACATGAAAAATTGCTCAATATCACTAGCAATCAGAGAAATGCAAATCAAAACCACAATGAGATACCACTTTACACCAGTAGGAATGTCCCACATCAAAAAAACTGGCAACAACAAGTGCTGGAGTGGATGTGGTGAGAAAGGAACACTCCTATACTGCTGGTGGGAATGTAAACTCATCCAGTCACTATGGAAAGCAGTATGGAGGACCCTCAAACTCATGAAAATGGAATTACCATTTGACCCAGCAGTCGCACTTCTGGGAATCTACCCAAAGGAGACCTCAATGTGGGTACAAAAGGACACCTGTGCTCGGATGTTTATTGCAGCACTATTTATACTTGCAAGAACACGGACACAACCCAAATGCCCCAGAACAGATGAGTGGATGAAAAAGATGTGGTATATATACACAATGGAGTATTACTCATCAATTAAAAATGACAAATTTGATGAATTTATAGACACCTGGATATACCTAGAAGAAATCATTCTAGCAGAAACGAGCCAGATAGAAAGGGACAGAAACCAAATGGTTTCACTAATATATGGTCAACCAAATGAAACTACACAAGGGGAGAGAGGGGACCAGCTGGAGCGGGCGGGGAGGGGAGGTGATGTTGTTGGGTGACCCCCAGGGACTGAAATGATGTAAAAAATAATAATAATAAAGCAGATATTGGTAAAAAATGTATATTATTTTTTAAAAATCATAGCCTAAGTTTTTCACCACCATCTGCAGCTTTCTGAAGCTAAATAAATGCTGCCTCACACACACTGTTGTTCATTCTCCTTAGCCCAGTCTCTGTGGAAGGAGCATGCCTCCCTGCCCCACTTATGTCACACTCAGCAATGTTATCTGCTTTGATGGAGCAGTGGTTGGATGTGTACCTCCACCTGTTCACTTTGGGAATCACCAGGTGACTAAACAGACCTGACAAAAGTAGAGACTCGGAATGTGTTCTTGGGCTTGGGTTTGCCCTCGTTCATTTCTGCCATTGACATGAGAATATATGCCAGGGATTCTGCTGGTCCAAGGAGGATAAGAGCCATGTGGATCATCCCTAGGCCAAAACAACAACCTGGGCCCAGGTAGGCCCAACCTAGATGGGTGATGTGTGAGTAAAACAAAAGAGCACTCATCTCAGGTTTCCGAGTTTAAGGATGCTGTACTATGCAGTGTCACTGTGGCAACTGATCAACTCAGCATGACCTTGGAATATTTGTTTGAGAGCTTTTCATGTTTCCAACATAAAGTGTGAATGAACATGATTTTTATTTAAATTCTAAAAAAAAAATGAATGAATGAATAAATAAAAGACAGAACCCATTGTTTACTCATCAATTAAAAATATTTTGTGATAACATGAATGGACTTAGAAGAATTCATATTAGCAAAAACAAGTTAAAAAGAAAAAAAAACAGAAACCAAGTGGTTTCACTACTATATGGGACATGGGGAAAATAAACAAAAATCCATGAAGAAAAGACAAAACAAGCCAACAACCAAATTTAAGTACACAACCTGGGGGGGATGGGACAGGGTGGGAACGATCAGGAAGGGGGTTAACCCCAGAGAAAACAGAGTTGTGAAATTTATATATAAATAAATTATTTTTTAAAAATAAAAATAAAAGACAGAACCCAACATTCTGCTGCCTCCACGAAACACATCTTATCCCAAAAGACAAGCATAGATTGAAGGTAAAAAGATGGAAAACAATTCTATATGCAAATGGGACACCCAAAAACGCAGGGGTAGCCATTCTTATAGCAGACAAAACATATTTCAAAATAAAAAAAAATTAGCAAAGGATTAAGAAGGTCACTACCTAATGGTTCAAGGATCAACCAACCCAAAGACATAACAATTATCAACATATACTCACCAAATGAGGGTGCACCAAGATTTATAAGACAGCTACTAAGAGAACTGAAAACAAATATTGATGAAATCAAATAGGTAGTACGTATCTTCAACACTCCACTCTCAATAAAAGATAGATCAAAAAGATAAAAGTTACATAAGGACACAAAATCCTTAAAAGAAGACCTAGACAAAATGGAACTAATAGATATCTACAGGATGTTACACCCACAAGGAAAAGAATACACCTTCTTCTCAAATGCACATGGATCATTCTCTAAAATTGACCACATACTAGACCACAAGGCAAACATGAATAAATATACAAAGATTAAAATAATACCAATTTTTGTTCAGACATAAGGGTATCAAACTAGAAATCAATAATGAAAAGAAAGCAAGAAGAACATCCAAAACTTGGAGACTGAACAACATGCTACTAAAGGAAGAATGGGTACTTGAAAAAATTAAAGGAGAAATTAAACTTACTTTGAAACAAATGACAAAAATGACACAAAATCCCAAAATGTATGGGATGCAGCAAAAGCATATATAAGAGGAATGTTCATAGCAACACAAGCCCATATTAAAAAAATATGAAAATAACCAAAAAACAACCTAATCTACCAACTCAAAATATTAGAAAAGAATAACAGAAAAACCCCAAACCCAGCACAAGACAAGAAATACCAAAAATAAAAGAAGAAATAAATAACCTAGAAGCCAAAAAGATTATCTAGAAGATCAACAAAAACAAAAACTGGTTCTTTGAAAAAATAAATAACATTGAAGCCCCTTGCAAAGCTCACACAGGAAAGGAGAAAATTCAAATAAACAGAATCACAAATGAAAGAAGAGAAATTACAACAGACACAAAAGAAATCCAAAATAATAAGAGATTACTATGAACAACCATATGGAAATAAACACAACAACCTGGATGAGATGGGTAGATTCTTAGAAAGGTACTGCTACACAAAATTAAACAAGGAAGATATAGAGAACTTAAGTAAACCAACCACAAGCAGTGAAATTGAAGCAGTCATCATAACTCTATCTAAAAGCAAGATCCCAGGACTTGATGGCTTTACAAATGAATTGTACCATTCAAATATGAAACAATGTCTGCACTACTAAAGCTTTCCAAAAATTTGAGAAAGAAGGAAAATTGCCAAACACATTCTATGAAACAAACATCACACACATCCCAAAACAAGTAAGGACAACTCCAAGAAAGGAAACTATAGACCAATTTCCTTAATGAACACGGGTACAAAACTTTTAAACAAAATCCTGGCGTACCAAATCCAATGATGTATCAAAAGCATTACTCACCATGACCAAGTGGGATTTATCCAGGGGCACAAGGATGGTTCAACATCCAGAAATCACTTAATATAATACACCACATCAACAAAGAGAAAAATAAAAGTACATAATGATATCAATAAATGCAGAGAAAGCATTTGACAAATTCCAGCATCCATTCATGACAAAAACCTTTGAAAAATTAGGGATTAAAGGATCTTATCTCAATAATAAAAGCCCTCTATGGCAAACCTAAAGCAAACATCATCTTAAATGGGAAAAAAACTAAAATCATTCCAGTTAAAATCTGGAAACAGGAAAGGATGCCCACTCTCCCCACTGCTCTTCAACAATGTATTGGAAGTTCTAGCTAGGGCAATAAGGCAAGAGAAAGACATAAAAGGGATACAAATTGGTAAAGAGGAACTGAAGTTATCATTATATGCTGATGACATGATTCTCTATATAGACAACCCCATAAAGTCCACAGAAAGATTGCTTGAAATAATAAACCAGTTCAGAAAGGTGTAGAGAGCTAAGAAATTAGTCCCTATAAGAAGGTCAGTCTGCTGCAAACCAATGAGGCTCTTGCATCAGCCAGGTTTGCTGCAACGTGATATGTCCCTTGCATCAGCCAAATCATGGGCCTGAAACAGAGCATGTAAGGGGCACTCAGAAGAGTAAGCCCCTTTTGATAGAAGACCATATATGGTACCAAACTAGACTATTGGGCAATCAGTATTTGTGGCAAGCATTGATTGGAGATGACCATCCTGAAATGCCTGAAATGTCTAATGTCTAAGGTATAAGAACTCAAGAGAAAGCAACAATAAACGAGACTTGATCAGAAACCTGTCTTGTCTCCATTTCTCGTGTCTCCTTCCCCATCCCCATTCCCACTCCTTCCTCCAGGTCTCCGTTGATGATCCCGTGGGTCGGGATAGTAAGGTAGCTAGATACAAAATTAACACACCTAAGTTGGTAGCTTTCCTATATGAAAAAAGTCAAATAGAAAAGAAATCGGAAAAACCATCCCATTTACCATCGCACCAAAAAAAATTAAATACCTGGGAATAAACCTAGCAAAAAATGTGAAAGAACTATACAAAGAAAATTTTAGAACACTGCTAAAAGAGATAAAAGAAGACATAAGGAATTGGAAAGAAATTCCCTGTTCATGGATTGGAAGAATTAATATCATCAAAATGGTCATCCTACCAAAGGCAATCTACAGATTCAATGCAATCCCAATAAAAATCCCAATGGCATTTTTTAAAGAGATAGAACAAAAATTACTGAAATTCATATGGAATAACAAAAGACCTTGAACAACAAAAAGCCTCCTGACCAGAAAAAAAGAGAATGGAGGTATTACAATTCCAAACTTCAAAATATTCTACAAAGCCATAATAATTAAAACAGCTTGCTACTGGTACAAAAAACAGACAATCAGACCAATGGAACAGAATTGAGTGCCCTGAAATAACACCACACATTTATATTCAACTAATCTTTGACAAAGGAGAGAAAAACTTACATTGGAATAAAGATAGCCTCTTCAATTAATGATGCTGGGAAAATTGGACTAAGACATGCAAAAAAAAAAAATGGACCAAGACAACTCCCTCACACCATGTACAAAAATCAACTCAAAATGGATAAAAGACTTAGAGGTCAGACCTGAAACCATAACATACATAGAAGAAAACTTGGGCAACCCTCCTCCCATGAATTATAATTCAGAATTACCTTTCTAGTAACATCACCAGATGGCAAAAAAAAAATGAAGGAAAACATAAACAGATGGGACTACATCAAAGTAAAAGTCTGTACAGCAAAAGAGACAACAGAAAAAACTGAAGAAGTTTTTTCTGAAAAGAAAAGAAGCCCAACCAAATGGGGAAAAAAAATTGCCCTCCACAGGAGTGATAAGGTTTTAATAACAAAGACCCACAAGGAACTTACACAACTAAACAAAAGCAAAACAAGAAGCCCAATCAAAAATAGGAAGAACTAAAAAGACACTTCTCCAAGGAGCAAATACAAATGGCCAACAGGTACATGAAAAATTGCTCAACATCACTAGCAATAATGCAAATCAAAACCACAATGAGATACCACCTTACACCAGTAAGAATGGTCCACATCCAAAGAACAGACAAGAACTGCTGGCGAGGATGTGGAGAGAAAGGAAAACTACACTGCTAGTAGGAATGTAAAATGGTCCAACCACAATGGAAAGCTGTGTGGAGGACCCTCAAGACTACTACCATTTGACCCAGCAATTGCTTTCTTGGGAATCTACCCAAAAGAGACCTTAATGTGGGTACAAAGGGGCACCTGTGCTCGGATGTTTACTGTAGCACTATTTATAAATGCAAAGGCATGGAAGAAACCTAAATGGCCCAAAACAGATGGCTGAATGAAAAAGATGTGATACACACACACACACACACACACATCAGGGAATATTACACATCAATTAGAAATGACAAACTTGATGATTTTACGACAACATGTATGTACTTAGAAGAAATCATATTAGCAGACACAAGTCAAAAAGAAAAAGTCAGAAACCAAATGGTTTCACTAATATATGGGATATAGTGAAAAAATAAACAAGACCTTGAGGAAAAGGCAAAGAAAGCTAAGCACCAAACTGAAGCACACAACTTTGGGCAAGAGAAAAACGGGCGGAATGGAGGGGAGATTGGGGGGCATAAATCCCTGGGATTACAATGGTGTGAAATTTATATATAAATAAATTTAAAAAATAAACAAAAGTAATTGGTGATCACTTCTGAGAGAAAGGATCATAAAATAAACGTATTTTGTTCACCACTCTATCTGTAATGTTTACTAAATTACTTTCATTTTCCATGTTTCATGCAATTTCTGTAGTAAACACACAGTATCTTAGTCATCACTAAAAAAGGTTACTGAAAAGCATTTATTTCTGAAATGAAACAATTGTGGAGAGTGATAATGAATAAATGACTCAGCTATCTATAGCCACTCAATGTACATCTTAGTCAGATGTACATCAAAATTAAAACCAGGTAGGAAAAAGTAATTGTCAAGATTTTCTTCATCTACCTACTGTTCCTCCATTAGTATAGAAGCAAAGAGCAGAGGAAGATATACTCCAGAGTGGATCATACAAATAATATCACCAGGCATAGGATATTATCTTCCTAATTGTGCTTTAATTTCATCAGTACCATTATTTTCCATTTACAGGACACACAGGAGCATCATGACTCCACTGGACAAGTGAATTTTCAAGTGGGTAAAAGCTCTTGTCAATGATGTTTCATTGGACTCTACCCTTCTAAATCTATAGCCCATTCAACAGAAGCTCTTAGGGGTCTGATTGTCTATCTGTAAAATTATGCACCAATAAAAATCATCCAGGACCTACCCACTCCTGCTATTTTTTTATTCATTCATTCATATATATATATATATATATATATATATATATATATATATATATATATAACACATCATTGTCATCCCTTGGGGTTACCCACCAGCTGGCCACTCTAGTTGGTTCCCTCCACCAGTTGTGTGCTCCCATTTGGTTGTCTATATATTAGTGAAACCATTTGGTTTCTGCCAATATGATTTCTTCTACATCTATGCTACCAAAATTCATCAAATTTGTCATTTTTAATTGATGTGTAATATTCCCTTGTGTATACATACCACATCCTTTTCTTCTAGCCCTCTGTCTTGGGGCATTTGGGTAGTTTCTATGGCCTTGCAATTATAAATATTTTTGCTGCAATAAACATCCAAGCACAGGTGTCCTTTTGTACCCACATTGAGGTCTTCTTTGGATAGATTCCCAGAAGAGTGATTGATGGGTCAAATGGTAGTTCCGTTTTCATTAGTTTGAGGGTCCTCCACACTGATTTCCATTATTGCTGGACCAGCTTACATTCCCACAAGCAGTGTAAAAGTGTTCCTTTCTCTCCACATCCATGCCAGCACTTTTTGTTTCCCGTTTTTTGGATGTGGACCTTTCTTACTGGTGTGAGGTGGTATCTCATTGTGGTTTTGCTTTGCATTTCCCTAACTGCTAGTGACATTGCACCTTTTTTCATGTGCCTATTGGCCATTTGGACTTCATCTTTAGAGAAATATCTTTGTAGAGCTTCTCCCCATTTTTAACTGGGTATTTTGCTTTGTTTTTGTTAAATTCTATGCGTTCTTTGTGTATATTGTTATCAGATACACAAAGACACTCCTGTTATTTTAGAGAACATAGGGCTGGTATTATTCATCATCTCACCCAAGAAAGCAAGCTATATACCTGCACTTACAATGAGTGGTTCAGCATACCTATACTCACTCCATTAGGCCCCTGTCAACATTCTGATGAGTTTTAATACTCCTCGTGGTCCCTTTTAGATCACTTGAACCTTTGACACCTTTCATAGTATAACTTGACCTCTTTTTTTCTTTTCCTGTATCTTAAGACCCTATTTTCACTTCTGGATATTGTATTTTGTTTGATAGCCCCAGTTTGTCTTGGACACCTTCACGTTGCCCCCACGGGGTCTATGGCATTAACACACCAGAAATCAAACAACCCTTGAGCCAAGAGATGGTTCTTTACTCAGCTAGCCTAAGCAAGCTCCAAGCTCATCTCTTTGACCTTTCAGGGTCCCAGGATTGCCTACTCTGACAATGAATAATTTCCCAATATTATCTTCTTATCTAAATTTGTCTGGCTCTTGACCCAAATTCTTTTGTTCTTTTCCTTTGTAGATAGTTCTCATTTAGTTGATTCTATATGAGAGAGTACTGGCTTTTCTCAGAAGAAACTGTAAGCACCTGAAGCAGAAATAACTACAGACTGATTGATCAAAATGTGTTCAGAAACTCCGACATCACCTGGGAGCTTGTTATCTTTGTTGAACCTCAGTTCCCACCATATCAGCATCTTTAAGGATGGTGTATAGGGGTCTGATTTTAATAAGCCATCGTTAGTTCTCATGCATGTTAAAGACTGAGGACCACCATTTTTCTGCTTGCTAAAAGTGCAGTTTCTCAGACCCCATCTTAAACACAAATCTGCTAGATCAGTTTCCAGGTAATTCTTTTCCTTATCAAATTTCAAAAGCCTGGGTTCCAATACCAGCTCTGCTTCAGGCTGTTTATATAATCTTGGACAAAGCTATTTAATCTCTCTGTGTTTTGATTTTCTTTCTTCAATCTAAAAATCTTACTTCCTGGGTTTATTAAGAGGATTCAGTGAGATAAGACCTATAAGTTCCTAGCATAATTCTTGGTATAGAGTAAACAGTCAATAAATATCTTCATGCTATGATTATTATTTGTCTAATGGAATGTGTTAATGTGATACCTTTTTCATTTTCAGAAAAACGTATGTGTTTGAGAGCCAAATTCTAATGACAATAGTTAAAGTGAAAGGAGTAACTCTAGGGAGGAGGGAAGATCAGGAGTTAGTGTTTAATGAATTTAGAGTTTCAGTTTGGGAAAATTAAAGTGTTCTGAAGATGGAAACTGATGATGATTGCATGGTACTCACTGCCTGCCACTGAACTCTCCACCTAAAAATCATTTAAATGAAATATTATGTCTTGTATATTTACTACAATAAAATATTGTCAAAAATAGCTAAAAATGGTAAATTACATGTGATGTATATATTTTAGAAAAATTATAAATACTGCATTTTTATTTCACTCAGTATTTCATTTTTTATTTTGCATCCCTTAAATGTAGAATATAGAGAGAAACAAAACAGAAAAATGGGTCAGATCAAACCAGACCAGTAAAACAAAACCCTAGAGATCTGACTATAGAGTTGAGGCTACTATGGGAAGAAAGAATAGTGATGGCAAGATGGGCAGGAGACACAATGGACTGTGGTGGAGAGTGCTCAGTGGCCTTTATGCTGGGTGTGGTGTGGTAACAGACATATAAAGGTCTGTTATTATATACAGTGTTGTATTATATACAGTGTATTAATTATTATATTAATTATATACAGTTGTCAACCAACACTACCTCAATAAAAATAAGAATAAATCAAAGGATTATCATTGAAGGAAATATGTTAAAGCCAAAGAGGGATACTAGGATGCAACAGAGGAAAAGGAGCAAATAGCACTGAAACTCTGTCTTGCCTCTGAATTTGAAGGAAGGCATCAAACTGACCACCATGTTTGTATTTTCCATGGATCATGATTCAGATATCATTTTCTGACTTGAATGCTAGTGTAGAAATTATAGAAATTCTGAGGAAATGGTAAACTAAAAGTGAATTTTTAGGAAACCCTATGGAAGTAGATTCTGTGGTTAACTTTCACTTTAATGGAGCCACACTGAATATTTATGTTATATGAGAATCTTAAAATGTCTGATAGTTATACTTACTATCAGTGCATATGAACCCATACTAGATCATTTTTACTGATGAAACACTTAACCCAAGAGAGGCTAAATAATATTGCCAAGGACCATGTAGATAGTAAATTGCAGAGTCAGAGTTTGGATGTTTGGGTGTTTGATTGGTTTTTGTGTCTTTTCTTCTTCCCTTACATCAAAGCTTCCCAGCCAGAATTTCACCAAAATCTCTAAATGCAGGCCTCAAAATGTCAATTGCAGTCATCACATCTGTGGTGCCCTTCTCAGATACTATTTAAAAATTTTAATTTTTGGGTTACATTTTGTCTTTTCCATCTATATACATGTTTTACTTGCTATCCACCAAATCACCTTATCCCCTTGAAAAAGTATTCCACATTCTGGACAGCTGACCTGCAAGAAGGGTAAAAATATGACCCAATCTAGGCTCGCTTATGCCTCATCATTTAGACATAGTCATAGAAGAAGAAACAATTATAAAACATTAACTAGAGAAGTAGTAGTAAACTGGAGGGTAAGATGTGTGAGGAAAACAGCCTGGACTTAAATTCAAACTTTGTCACTATCTGTATGATCTTTGACATTCACTAAATTGGTCTGAGTCTCAGTTTATTCGGGGAAAAAAAAAGATAACAGTAGTAAGTATCTTGAGAGAAAAGAAAAATAGAAGTATCATATTTCCTGAATTTAAACTGTATTACACAGCAGCAGTAATCAAAAGAGTATGGTACTAAAACAAAACCAGAAATTCAGACCAATGGAACAGATTTGAAAGCCCAGAGAGAAATTCATATAAATATGGATTAATATTTGTTGAAGGAGCTACAACCATACAATGCAGAAAAGTTTCTTTAGTAAATGGGGTTAAAAGTGGGAATAATCACTTGCTGAAAAATAAAACAAGATTTAATTTCAGAAGCCAAAATTAACCCAGAATGTATTAAAGATTTGAACATTGAAGCTGAAATTGTTAGGGGGCTGTGGTCCCCAGTACTAGTGTTGATGTATTAAAATAGCTATTGTTAGCATTGGTAGGTGGAGGTTTGGAGAAAGGAAGTTAAGCCTTCCCATGAGAAAAGAGGATTAAAGGATCAGGGAGGGGATAGAGAAAAAGACAGGGAAGGAGAGTACAGAAGAGTAGAGAAGAGAACGGAAGAGGACAGAGGAGAGAATGGAGAAGTAAAGAGCAGAGAGGAGCAGCAGGGAGGCTGGAGGCCTCAGAGCTGCCGCTGCCATGTAGGGCAGCAGGGAGGGAAGGGAGCCAAGCTGTGGGCTTCCATCCCCATGCCCAGCCCGGGACTGGTGAGGAGCCCAGGGAAGCATGTTGGAGAAATGTGTGTCCTGTGTGAGCTGTCTTGGAAATGTGGTGCTTGAAAACTTGGTTTAATTTTGAAACTGTGAAGCTTGGAAGTCTTCTGGAGAACTGAGGAGAGTTTTACTGTGTTGCTGTTTTCAACCTGAGACATCGGAAGCCCTTGCTGTGTTGCTGTACTGAGTTTTGCTGATACCAGGGCCACTGTGGAGCAGGAGCTGACGGAATGCTGGAGCTGTGCCTTTTGGAGAAAAATTGAGGACGCCACCCTGGTCTTCCTCGTTGGATTTGAACCTCCTGCTTTCGGAGAAGGATCGACAACACCATCTTGGATTCTTCTGGCTTGCAGTGAGTACAGCTGTGACTTTGAAGAAGGAGCGGCGCCGCCATCTTAACTCCTTCCGGCTCAAGGTGAGCAGTCGCCGTTTTGTGGACACACATGGCTGCTGAAGCCATGTGCTCTTTGGATTAGAGACTGGACTGTGTGGTAAGATTACTAAAGGGGTTCCCTGTACCCCTCCATGACGCTTTTCCAATTTGTCTTTCAATAAGTAAATTTGTTTTTGCCTCCCTTTTAAAGTTTATGTGGTCTTGCTACTGCATGCGCGGGCTGGGAAGAACCTGTTGTGTGTCTAGCTTTAAAGGGCCAGCTGCTACCCTTTGTAGGTTTTGGGTAAGCACCCCGTTTTGTCTGTTTTCTCACCCGATTTCAAAATCATAAAGTACTCAATAGAAAATGTAGGGACACACTATAGCACATCTATCGCAAAAACTAATCCTTCCCAGTAGCAAGAGAAACTTGCAAAACTTTTTAAATTAAACTAAAATAATTTTGTAGCTCAAAAAAAGCATCACCCTCAAAAATAATAAGTAAATAAAAGCAACCTACATTATGTATTATTATAGATAAATCTCTAATTGTCTATATGACTCAAAATATAGTGTTTATTTATAAATAATGAAAAAATTAGAATAAAAATTTTTAATAAACATTTATAGATCAGAATTAATTTAAAATATAGATATTTTATAAATATAAAATGACTATGTAGTTGGTTATTATTTATTTTTTTTTTATCCCTGAGTGTGTGTTTATATACATAGTTATTTACATCACTGTATTCTGTTGGGGGGTGGGGGGTAAGGTTACCTGCTTAACAAATCCTCACAAATATGAGGAACTAAACTCTTTACCATTTAAGTTAAACACAGATATCAGGAAGCCGGTAAACTACCAGTTTAAATAACAAAGGCATCCTACAGAGGGTCTGGTGATGGCCATCTATTCTGAATATGTAAGACTCCTATAGAATGTTTGCCCATTAGAGTAAAGCATAGGAATCAGGAAGCCAGTAAACTACCAGTTTAGATAACAAAGGCATCCTACAGAGAGTCTGATCACCATCTATCCTGAATAGGCCCCATCTATCCTGGGAATGCTGTCACCTATAGAAAGCTAGCCCCCAGTAAAACTGATGTCAAGCAAAAGGCTTTTGTATTTGCTGATATGTGTTACATGAACTGTATAAAAGCTGTGTGAAAAATAAACTCAAGGCCAGTGGATCAAGAGAAAAGCTGCTGTACCCTCCTGCCCAAGAGATGGTCTTGATGTCTTGATTGCAATCCTCATCCCTTCCCTCAGGCACTGTTCACCAAGTGGCTGGACCACGGTATTCCTCAGGTTTCTCCTACCATATCACCAATGAACCATCATCTTTATCTTTTGCGTTTGTGCCTTCCCTGATTTCTCCTTCCCATCTCTTTTTCCCTAGCTGTATGCTTTGGTTCAGTTAGTTCATTTTGACTTTTTCTCTTGACCTCATTTATTTTACCTATATCCCTTCGATAAGTGAGACCATCTGGTTTCTGTCTTTTTCTTTCTGACTTATTTCCACTAACATGATTCCTTCTAGGTTCATCGATGTTATTACAAATGTGTCATATTTGTCTTTTTTGATTGCTAAATAATATGCCATTGTGTAAATATACCATAAACTTTTCATCTAATTATCATTTGGGGGGCATTTTTGTTGTTTCTAAATCCTGGCTATTAATAGGATCTATAAAAACCTCACACAACTTAACAAAACAATGGAAAATGCCCAATTGAAAAATGGGGAGAAGAGCTAAAAAGATGCTTCTCCCAAGTTCTTGTTATTTATGGTATCTCTATTCTATGAAGTTTTAGTGAGCACTAAATTACAAATATGGAACTACTATCCCTAGGAGAAATAGAGAGCTAGGTTTCTGTGAGTCTTTGATTGTATTTTTCTTAATTAATAAACAACTTTGTCTGATTTGCTAAAATACATTGCTTAAAGATATATACATTTATAAAAATAGTAACTAAAAAACAGTACTTCGTAGTGAAACACTAGATGTTAACATTTTCCTGACCCTTTGTACTGCGGTCCTAATATTTTCTTAGTTTTCCATATCACAAACATGGATAGGCCCAGGCACTATGCTTTTTTATTTTTTTATTTTATTTATTTTTAATTTAAATGCTATTTTATTTTGTTCTTTAGGTTACAACCTCTGTGTTATTATTATTATTTTTCCCCCTCCCTCCTCCCTCCAGTGCCCCTTCCATTCTCTCAAACCCCACTCTGTTGGTTATTAGCTGTGCTGCGTCCATTAGTCTCTTTTCTATGATAGTATGTCTTTTCTCTGGGTGAGGGACTACATTGTTGTTGGGACCAGACTAACCTTGCTGTCAGATTTTCAGTCTTAAGTTTGCAATGGGTGGCCAAGTTACATTCATCCGTGATCTGTTTATGTTTTCTTGCTGTGGGCTGTCCTCTCCAATCCAATCCCCTCTCCATTCCTTCACCACTTATCCTTATGGCTCTGGTGTCAGACTTAGGGGGTTCTGCCTCCTGCCAGTGTTGGTCAGGAACCCTCTCTATGAGTTCATGCTTCTGCAGGTGTCCTTTGAAGATCAACTCCTCCGCTTCAGTTTGCCATTTTGATGTGGAGCCCATCACTCCCTCTTTGGTCACTATGATTTTCTAAATCAATTGTCATCTAATGAATCAACAAATTAAGTCATTTTTCCATCTTATTTATCATGCACTCTATGTGTCACTTTAGCACTCCCCAATACAGACTGAAAAACAGATTGGTATTCCTATGTGTAGATAGACTGCATTGTTGATAATTAACATTGAACTCAAGACCTACAACATAGCTCAGGCCTGAGGAAAGTCTAACACTGCTGTTTTTCTGTAAAACACATCAAAGCATTCATTCATGCACTCTGAACAGTAGATATCACTTAGCACTGCACTTGGGGTTCATTTTAAGCAGTCAAATCACCAGCAAAAAAGTACAAAACAGTAAATAAATTGGCATTTAATAAATCATGAAAAGGATGCTTGTTTACCTTAACTGAGAACAAGTATATCAGGAGACAAATTTTTCACCACTCTATGCATATATATGTAAGCAATCTCAAAAACACTATAGTTTGCTCTTCTTTTTTTTTTTTTTGAGACTATTTCTCACTATTTTTACCTGTGGAACCGCAGACGCATGTTGCCTGGGGTACCACAGACTCACGCAATCCCCAGCCTCAGCTTCCCAGGTAGCTGGGATTACAGGCGCATGCCACCATGCCCAGCTATTTTGGGGGGACTAGGTCTTGCTACATGCCCCTGGCAGGACTCAAACTGCGATCCCTGGCCCGGGGGCCTTGGCTTCCTAGGCTGCAACTTACAGCACCCACCACCATGCCCGGCCTACAGTTTCAAAAAGTAAAATATTCTTAAATAACTTATCTCAATATATATATTTGAGTCTACACACATACTCATGCATGTGTGCATGTGCACAATACTTCTTGCTATGGTATCTCTCCCTCTCTTATAGAGACACTAGTTCTATCAGTTTACAGACAACTCCTAGGACCTCATTTAACTTAATTACCACTTTAAAGGCCGTATCTCCACATATAGTCAGATAGGGGATTAATGCTTTAACCTATGAATTTTGAGAACAATAATTTAGTTCATAATACTGACAAAATAAACAATAGAAATGTGACTAGCCTCATAACTACTAAAGAATTTCTATTTTTCAGTTCTAAAACTTTCAACAGATAAATCTGCAGACCAAGTAACTTCACTGGAGAATTCTCTCAGGTACTGAAGTAATAGAGCCAATCTTTAAAATAAAATTCAGGAAGTGAAAGAGGGAGCACATCCCAAAAGATTTTGTTAGACCAACATAACCTTGATATCAAAGGTATTACAAGTAAATAATATAAAGACCAATATCTCTATGTACACAGGAGTCAAACATCCTTTCAAAGATATTATCTCAGCAAATACTATAATATAGAGACAGAATTTCACAACATAAGTGAAATAATGTCTTAAAATCAATGCAATTCACGTGTAAATATATCACAAAAACTTTTAGAAGGGAGATACACTAAAAAAGGATATATGCAGTCCTAAAGCTGGTTGCAGTGAATTTGAATTTACTGATTTATATATGATAATGAAAAAAATCAATGTAATGAATAGCATTAACAGATTTCTAAAAAAAAACAATTATTTCAATAAATGCAGGAAAAAAGATACTAATCAAATGTAACAGCCAATCTTATTAAAAATATTCAGCAACTAGAATTAAGGAGACATCCTCAAGTTAAGTCAGGGCACCCACACTTACAAAGGTGTGAAGTTGTACTCCCCAAATAATACAGCTTTGTAGATGAATGGTGAATCAATAAAATTCAATTTTAAGATATCAAGTTATAAATATAAAAAAATCCTATATCTGGAAACATACTTCATAATAAATGTCAAATGTCCTTTCCCTAATATCTAATATTAAAAACAAATCAAAAATATTTGATCTAAAATCTTCTATTCAGCATTCTACAAGAAATCCTATCAGGTCTAATAAGGAAAGATAATAAAATTAAAAGCATAAAGATTGAAAATAAAGGAATACTGTTTTATTCATAGATAACATGATTACATGTGTATAAAATACTAAGAAAACTCATAAACCACTAAATGAATAACTGAATTTAAGAATACAACAGAATACATCATCAACCTAAGTATAAGTTGTTCTATTTATATTAGCAATACAGGACTGGAAAATGGAAATGATAAAAAAATATATCACCCAAAAACATATAGTTATGAATAAATTTAGCTAAAACAAGTAAAATCTTTATAGTAAAACAATAAATCAGCAATGATAGAATATAAACAGGAATAAGTAAGCAGAAAGCTATACCGCTATCATATTAATATTTCTATTTGATGTCAATATTTTACAAATTATCCTACATAATCAAGTACAACTCAAATAGAAATCATGGTATAGTATTCACAAGCTGAATCTCAAATTCCTATGAAATTATAATTTTTTCAAGTATAGTAGGCGGGACAATTTTTTAAAGTGAAAAAAGTGGAATCATTTACTATGAAATTAAAATTAAGTGCAAATTTGTTGAAAAATAAACAAATGGAACAATTAAAAAAACTGCAGAAGTCAATCAACATATATTTTCAATCTAGTTGTTAAAGTCCTTTTTTTCACCAGTAGAACAGGAATATTGAATATACAAATGGAAGAAAAATAAAATGTAATTCTGACATCATTCCAAACCTCAAAAATAATTCAAGTTGAATTATGGAGGAAATCTTTAAGTCAAAGTTGGAGGACTTCTAGAAGAAAACTGCAATACCTATAAGGTAGTCAAATGCTGTTTTAAAGATGAAACAAATGAAATCCCTGGGATTGCAAAGTGTGAAATTTACATATAAATAAAAAAATTTAAAATAAAAAAAGATGAAACAAATGATTGCAAATTAAAATTTTTTAAACGCTAAACTTTAGTTTTTATCAAAATAAAATCTTCTGCTCATCAAAAGAGATCATTTGAAAAGTCAAGTCATAAAATGGGAGAAAATATATACATAGTTGTATAAAAGAATGAATATTTTACAAATAAAATGTAGTCTGAAATATATGTACACTTGCATAAAGTATGTGAGATCAATAAACACATAAAAATGTACTCAACATTATTAAAAATACAAGCTAAATGATGAGATACAACTAGCACAGACTAGAAAGACTAAAAGTAAAAGACCAATGTCATTGTCATTAAATGTTAACAACCAACCACAACTCTCATATACTATTGATAGGGTTAGTAAAATGATATCAGCACTTGGAAAAACTCTTCAGCAATTTCATTAAGCAGTAAACAAATATCAGTATTGTGAAAAGCAATTGAATTCCTAAGTATTTGTGCAAGAGGACTGATAACATGAACTCCTTAAAACTATTTTAACAACTTTAATTATAACTAAAAACCAGAATGTTCATAAGAGAATAGATAAGAATATTCCACCTTATTCAGATAATGTAATAATACCCAGGAATAAAAAGGAATACATTTTCCTAAGCACACCAACATGGAGATATCAAAAAAGTATGAGAATGAAAAAAGATATAATAGAATACATATCAAATACAGGTATACGCCATTTACTGAAAGTGTTATGCCACTTTGCTCTTACCCAGTTACTACCTTGTTATGCTAACTGAAGTAAACCAAAGATGATTTTTGCTTTTATGATAGAAGTGCAATATCAAAAAATAACTTAGTGCTTGTTTTGCAATAGCTGGTCTAGAGGGAATTCATACTCCATACTTTCTGAATGGCCCCATCAAGATCCTTGCCCAGGAACTACTTTCAGCAACAAGCAAAGGTTGACAAAGAAAATGTTGAGACGTTTTGGCAACCAGTGGCCAAGAACTGACAGATGAAATAGTGATGTAACTGCAAGAGGGAAAGATGAAGGGAGACCAAACAATACTGAGAACAACCTCAAGTAAAATTGTACCAAACTGTACAGGAAGCACCTGCTTGAGATTTTTGCTACAATTGACAGTGCTGCTGCAACAGCTGCAGAAAAGTATGACTTTAATTTTGAAAGGGCATGAAGGTTTAGGGTAGGGTTGTAATATACTGAATACCAGCAAAGAATTTCATGTAGAAAAATGCTGAGGTTAAGCAATCAAGTATATTGTCATTTTTCAATCCTGCCACAAAAGTCACATCAGCAGGCGACAAACCTTGACCTGTGACAGTCACATAGGCAGATATATAAAGTGTAGCTGTTAATGACCTTTCAGTCCTGATGAATTCAGAAAGAATAAACCTCTTTTGTGCTCTCCTATACACTAATCTCTTAAACCTCCCACCACCCCAAACTCAATCTAATACATTATTATCACCATACTCTCAGCCTTCAAGTGGGCTTCCTGTCCCTCCTGATTCTGGTAAGTAAAACTACACTGTGTAGTTCAATAGTTCTACTTTATGTAGAACTTCTACTTTAAGTAGAACAATAGTTCTACTTTATGAAGGCTGAGTATTATACATTCTTGTTTTACTGTATATTAATGTTATTTTGAGTGTTATGTGTTATTTAATACAATTGTGCTAGTCAAGTTTTTCGGTCTTATATGCTCAAAATTTAATGCAAGGCACTAAGAATACATGAATTGATGATAGCTATATGATCTAACACATTAATAAATTATTAATTCCTCTTTATTCCATTTCTACTCATGAAATTTGTCTTAGGAACTTTACTTTTGCAAGTGGGGGAAACCTGTAAATTGATTTACATGGAGTTCTTGAATAAACAAACCAAATATATGTCTCTATAAATCACAACAGTAGCTTTTAACTATTATCATTAAAACTGCCATGAATGTTTTTCTTGTAAAATGCTTTTAAAGAGCATGTGTTGTCAAGAAGAGGGATACTTAAGAACCTCTGGTAGAATGATAATATTCTATTAGTAAATATTGTGTTGTGATGCGATTCCAGTGGTGCAATCGGTTAGGGTGCAGTACATATAAGTAAACACTGTTTTTCTTGGAATTGGACATGTCACTACATGTGAAATATATTGTAATTATGTCTAAGTTCTCAATTTCAATTTTCCTTAAATCAAATTTATCCTATAAATAAAGACTGAGCTACGAAAATCAACACCTTTTTTGGATACATATATTAGTCCAGGTTGGATTTCTCTCATTCCCAAACTGAGAAATGTATATTAAAAGCAGAAGAGCCATTCCTTTTCTTTTCCACTACCTTGACCACCCTCCTGGAGTAGAGAGTTGCATATGACTTGCATCTTGTTCTTTCTTGATTATTGTCATCTTCTTCCAACCAAACAGTAACCAGGAAATCTCTCTCATTTCCAACATCCAATATTTCCCTGATCATGTTAAGTTATTCTGGTCTTTCCCACACATTTTATGTGGATGTTCCAGAATCTTAGAAGATAGGGACATTTTCTATATCTAGAAGCATCAAATGACTTACCTTATATTGTAATGTATTCATTACATTACAATATTGCAATATTACTTAGACTCACTGAGAACAAACAAACTTTACCTTTAGGCACAGAATCATAAATGTAATAGTTAAGTCTGATTATGCCAAGAAGAGTAACATTTCACTCCTTAGAAGACAAGATGGAAATTCAGGGACCTGTTAGGCAAGGAAGGCAGTCTTTCAGATTTGTACAACCCACACCAAAGATCAACACAGCAAATACGTTTATATGGTAAGGATTTTACTAACATTGCAAAACTTAAGCAGAAACAATCTTTGGTCTTGAGTTACTCAATTATATAAGGGATGCAAACAGGCAAATAATCAATTACAGTTACATGAATAATGCATGCAGTTAATAGTTCTTTGCACAACAAAGCAATACAAAGTAGATAGATTGGGTGGTGTTGAATGACAGGGGTTTGGATACATTTAAATACTCATTCTAACCCTATTTTGAAATGCTGGGATCTTGAATATAGTTTTGAGACCTTATTTTCTCACCTGTCAAAAAGTTTGTTAAGGAATTATATATATATATATATATATATATATATATACACATATATATATGTATATATATAAAACATGTTTGAATTAGCAACTGATGCATTTTTAATGCCTTATTACTTTAGAACTAAGTAGGTTAAGGAAGGTGGCTGGAAAGGCAGATTTTTCTGAGGAAATGTTAATTTGTATGATAATATATACATATATTTTAATTTTCTGCAAAATTCCCTTATTCTTTATAAAGAGCCATGATAATCTCACAAAAGGAAAGCATCTAAACAGGGTGCTGAAGTTGGCCCGTGAGAGTAATGGAGAGGATAGCTAAGGACTGTGGAAACTAGGACCCTCTAGAGAGTTCTGATAATGCCAGTGTTACATTGGCACAAAGTACAAGAAGTAAAAAGAGGAATAATAGTTGATGCCACAGAGTTGGACCACAATCAGCTCAGATGATTATGAAGAAACTTGTTTCCATGCTGAAAAACTTGGTCATTACCCTACATTATCTAAAAGGACAAGGGAGGCACTGGACATTTTTAAAAGTCCATAATCATATTCTAAAAAAATCACTATGATGGGGAATGGACTGAAGAAACATTAGCAAAGACATTCTTGATTATTTTATCTGGAGTTATGCTATAAGAAAGACCAATAGGTTTTTTGTCTTTCAGATGTTTCTTCCTCCCTTTCTGTATCCTCCTCCTCTAGATTGAAGCCCTGGAAATTCCCCAGTTCTCACACCCTCTCCCACCTACTCACAAAATGAATAAAATCTGATATAATCAAATAACCTTCAATCTGTGTCAAAGGTTAAAAGGAAAAGAAGGAGCCCTGTGTAGTGGGAAAGTGGCCATCAGAACAAGGTGCCTTGGGAACAAGGGGAAGAGTAAAGGGCCAAGGCAAGAGGACCAAGTGTGCTCAACAGGCCACTCAAAGAAGAAAAGGCAAGTATTCTCCAGCAGCATCCTCTGGTTATGTGAATAGAATTGATAGTTTAGAATGTCCTGTTTTTATCCTTCCAAATACTAGGGACAGAGCTAATGGTTATTGATGATAAACAAATATTTAATGTTATTGTGACTAGTGCTCTGAATTAAATTAGTATGCATATTTTGAAACCTATTATGAAAACCATTGTGCTTTAGGGAATTCAGAGGAGATATTCTCCAGAAAGGTAGTAGAATGAGTCCTAAAATTTGAAGTTTTCAGGTAGCCATGAAGGGAAAGTAGTCACAGGCCTAAGAAACAGCATGTTACAAAGGCACTGTGACTGAAGGGACAAGAGGACCAGCCCCACATGAGGAAGATGAAAAGGGGCTTGCAGGAGATGACGCCACAGGCTTTCACTAGATGTTTGAAATCGACCAAGAAAAACAAGAATTTCACTAATTTACAAGGTTATCAAATTCATGAGTCACTTCCTGTCTTGGACTACCTTCCATAGAAAATCTCAATACATGAGATGAAGTAAAATTAGTGTTCTGTTTTGTGAAGATCAAAGGCTGCAGTTGTGATAAGGCAAGAAAGGGGCAAGGTGCCATATTTCTCCATAATTCTGTTTCTAAAATAAGATTTTATTGGCATTGTTAAAGACTTTCTCTTTATACTAGGTAGGGAGATTAGCAAGCACTGTTGCAGAAATATGAGTCATTACTGCTGATTAAATAATTTTCTAAAGTGACATTATGCATCAGAAAAGAAAATGAGTTCAATTGAATTTATGGGCCCCATGGCAGCTTGAAGATACTCTCTTACTGCTCATCAACAGGTCCCAAGACCAGTATCCAAAGAATTAACAGGCATGTTTGAGGGAGGAACAGACTTAGAAGTTAAAAAGTCGACACCTTGGCAAGGTGTAATCAGCCTGCTGGCGGTAATAACAGCAGTGCAGTCCACAAAACATTTGCATCTGTACCCCAGTCTATCAATTACTTTGAGCCAAGAAAAGAGGAAAAGAGAAGACAATTTGGTGGCTTGACTGCAGTGGCAAGGAAGTCTTAGCTGGGCACACAGAGAGCAATGGAAATCAAATGTAAAGAATGGTCAGTTTCAACTTTCTTCTGGCAGTGTCAGTAACTCGGTGTATCTGTTTAGGAGGGTTTACCATAGTAAATGCTGCAGGCTGATGACCTTAACAGAAATTTTTTCTCTCACTATAATGGAAGTTAGATGCTCAAGAACAGGATATCAGCAGATTTAGATTTTTCCAAGACCTCTCTCCTCAGCTTGCAGATGGTCACCTTCTGGCTATGTGCTGACACAGTGGCCCCTCAGCCTGTGTTTATGTTTCTAATCTCTTATAGGAACATTAATGTTCTTGGACAAGGGACCACTTATATAACTTTATTTTACTTAACTACCTCCTCTATTTCCAAATACATAGTTCATAGTCTGGGTGAATATCCCCCAGGTGCTGGGGCTTAGAACACCACTATATAAGTAGGGACACAACTCAGTCCACAAAACCCCGAACTGCTGATTGAGAAGTTACCCAGTGCAGGGTACTGGACTTGCCACTGGAGACACAGAAGGACATGGCCCTGTCTTCCTAGACTTAATGGGAAAGATGGGGATATAATGAAATTATCTATAAATAGGTGACTTTTAAGTTATTTATCCTATCTGCATTATATGCTTCTGAAAAAGAAGTGTGACACAGGGAAACTGAAGTTAGGGAACCCAGAGGAGACTTTTTGTTTTATTGAATTAACACTGCATCAAATGATTATAAAAGTTTCAGATATTCATCTCTGAGAATCAACTTCTACACTGAAGTTAGTGTTAAAAGTCCAAGCTTATTCTTAAGCATAATATTGTCCCTGCCTCCTCCAATTTACACAGATCAAAAAAGGGAGTTTTAAGTCATGTCCAGAAAAGGGGGGGGGGGTAGGTATGAGCCAGTGGAAGAAGGGAACCTGAGGAATCAAGAATGAGACAGTCATATTTCCTAGGGCAGGAAGGAGAGGCAAATTGATAGAGGTTAATGTGAAGTGGGAGGACAGAGAAAAGACAGTCATGTGAGGTAAGGAGAGTCTGGAACCATGAGCGGACAGCAGACCACCTGGGGGAATGAAATGGTAATTTTTGTGGAGCAGTGACACTCTGGTATGAAAGTTCTTGGTGCCTGAGAAAGTAAGCAAGGAGATGACTGCCTAATGATTTTGACAGGCATTTTAGCACAATGGTTAAGAAATAGAGTAATGAGCTAGACTATGTGGGTTAAATCCTGCCTATACCACTTAGCAACAGAGTCTCCTTAGGCAAGTTTCTTAACCTCTCTGTGTGTGTTTATATGTTTCTTCAACTATATATCAGGACTAATCATGGTACCTGTCTCCTAAGTAGTATTAAAAGAGTGAACATACACAAAATATTTCCAATCATTCCTTCCACAGAGTAACTAACATTCAGCACACATCACCTTTCTCATTAGAAAGACTGACAGGAATACATGAAGAAGTCACTGGAAGATAGCTGTTTTACTATAGCAGAACTCTTTCTTGTAATCAATCAGCAAGCATTTATTGACTAGTTCCTCTTTTGCTCTCACATAATATTTTTCTTTCTGATACAGTTTCCCTTTGAAAGACCTTTAAGAATGTTGGACGTATGCTGATGACAAATGCATATTGGTTAAAATTACTGCTGTAGGCTTGGAGATTAAATGTCTCACCCAACCATTCCATTAAAATGTTTCATCTACATTACATCTCTCTCTTTTTAAGCTGTCTAAAATGTCTGCTGAGATTGTCATCTTTGTATATATGTTAATCATGGTCAAAGCATGCATATTTAGATATGAGAAGGACTCTAAAGAAAAGCAATTAAGTGAATGAAAGGAGTCTGGAGAAGAATCATTCAAAAATTGGTGCTCTCTAAATTCACCAGGGTCAAGAAGATTCATTGTATAAAATACTATTCCTGATTTTAATAGTGTAATTTTCTATTCTTTCTGTCAGGTAATATGTTATCAAATTACTAAGACCTAAAGAATGTCAGCTTCACTTCTTTTTCATGCTTGTTCTCAATGATTTTTTCACAAAACTAACTTTCTCATTAATTGTTGTGATACTGGCTTGAAATTTTTCCCATAGTAGTGAACATTTTTATTTGGGAGTACATTATATTTCATGTTTTTTTTTTTCTTTTTAAATGATGCAGAGATCTAACTTTCAGAAAATGTAATGCAAGGTGAGCATGTTGTGGGTACTCCATACATTTGCTGAATTGGTGAGGGAGAAATAGTCTTAAGAGCAACTCTGAAGGATTTTTCCATATTAAAAAGGTAGAAACTGACAGCCATAGTTGTTTCCCAAAATGAACTTCTGAGGTGAAATTCATGAAGGGTTTTGCCAAGGTTTTCTTCTATGTATTTTATGGTTGCAAGTCTCACTTCCAGGTCCTTTATCCATTCTGAGTTGATTTTTGTGTATGCTGTGTGAGGGTACAGGGTGTGAGGGAGTTGTCTTGGTCCATTTTTTTTTTTACATGTTTTGATCCAGTTTTCCCAGTACTATTTACAGAAGAGGCTATCCTTGTTCCATACTATGTTTTATGCCCCTTTGTCAAAAATTAGTTGACCATACATGTGTGTTTTTACTTCTGGGTTATCGATTCTGATCCGTTGGTCTATTTGTCTGTTTTTGTACCAGTACCATGCTGTTTTAAGTATTATGGCTTTGTAGTATAGTTTGAAGTCTGGAATAGTAATACCTCCACTCTCTCTTCTGTTTGTCAAAAGGATTTTGGCTATTCACGGTCTTTTGTTGTTCCATATGAATTTCAGTAATTTTCGTTCTATTTCTTTAAAATATATCATTGGGATCTTTATTGAAATTGCATTGAATCTGTAGATTGACTCTTTGGTATTATGGCCATTTTGATAATGCTGATTCTTCCGATCTATGAACAGGGAATGTCTTCTTACTTTTTTAACATCATCATCTATTTCTTTTAAGAATGTTTTATAGTTTTCTTTGTATAGGTCTGTTACTTCTTTTGTTAGGTTTATTCCCAAGTATTTGATTTTCTTTGGTGCAATGATAAATGGTTTTTTTTTTTAAATTATTTCTTCTTCTTTTGATTGATTCTTTGCATATATGAATGCTGTTGATTTTTGTGTGTTGATTTTATATCCAGCTACCTTACTGAATTGGTTTGTTATTTCAACTAACCTTTCTGTCGATTTTTCTGGGTTCCTGTACATAGAATATCATGTCATCTGCGTACAATGATAGCTTTATTTCTTCTTTACCTATTTGGATTCCTTTTATGCATTTCTCTTGTCTTATTGCCCTAGCTAGGACTTCCAGAACTATGTTGAAAAGCAGTGGAGAGAGTGGGCATCCTTGCCTGGTTCTAGACCTTAATTGAAATAGTTTCAGTTTTTCCTCATTGAGGATGATATTTGCCATGGGTCTGTCATATATAGCTTTTATTATGTTGAAGTATGTTCCTTTTATACCAGCTTTTTCCAGAGCTTTCATCATGAAAGGATGCTGACCTTTATTGAATGCTTTTTCTGCATCTATTTATATGATCAAATGGTTTTTGTTTTTTTTTTTTCATTGATGTGATGGATTAAAAATGAAGGAAAACATAAGCAGCTGGGACTATATCAAACTAAAAAGTTTCTGTACAGCAAAAGAGACAATAAACAAAACAAAAAGAAACCCAACTGATGGAGAGAAACATTTTGCCCTCCAGACAAGTGACAAGGTCTGATAACAATGGTACACAAAGAGCTCCTAGAGTTAAACAAAAACAAAGCAAAAAAACTCAGTAAAAAATGGGGAAAAGAACTAAAAAGACACTTCACCAAAGAGAGATACAGATGGCTAATAGGCATATGAAAGAATGCTCCACATCACTAATAATCAGGGAAATGAAAATTAAAGCCACACTGAGATACCATCTTACACCAGTAAGAATGGCCCATATAAAGAAAACGGACAACAACAAGTGTTGGCGTGGATGTGGAGAAAAAGGAACTCTCTTACACTGCTGGTGGGAGTGCAAACTTGTCCAGCCACTATGGAAGATTATGTGGAGGACCTTCAAACAATTGAAAGTGGACTTACCATTTGACCCAGCAATCCCACTACTGGGAATCTACCTAGACGACATGAAAACACTAATTCAAAAGGACACCTGTATGCACATGTTTATTGCAGCTCTGTTTACAATTACCAAAATTTGGAAACAAATCAAATGCCCCCAAACAGACAATTGGCTAAAAAAAGGTGGTATATATACAGGGTGGAATATTATACATCAATCAAAGAGGATAAACACATGTCATTCACAGCAACATGGATGGAACTAGAAAGGCTCATATTAGCAGAAATAAGCCAAAAAGAAAAAGAGAAACACAGGATGGTCTCAATTATATGATGGTTATAGGGAAAACCAAACAAACGAATAAGAAAAAATAAAAGCAACCAATGGGACTGAACAATGGAGGAGGGGGAAGAAAGAAAGGGAGGAGACAGGCACAAAAGATTAGGATGGTTAACAGGTGTTAGTGAAGTGGGACTGTCCTAGGGCACACAATAATGCAATAATGTAATATAAATATAAATACACATATATATGCAATTTTTAAAAAATATACATTAAATTTAAAAAAAGAACAACCATCACAGAGTTAGTTGACATCTCTGTGGATATCTCTTCTATCCTATTCCCCATTTTACATTCCCAGAAATAATAATCAGCACACTGGATTTGATTTTTGCCATTCCAGTGGCATTTGAAACTTTTAAGTCACACATCAGTAAATAATATATTATTTTGCATGGTTATAATTTTGTAATTATGGTATTGTAATATGTATACCTATCTATGTAACTTGCCTTCTTCCCACAAAAAAAACAAACAAACTAAACATTATTAAAAATTTCAAAATTTTCAAAAAAAATGTAGAAACTGAGCTTGAT
Source organism: Uropsilus gracilis (assembly GCA_004024945.1). Lineage (NCBI taxonomy): Eukaryota > Metazoa > Chordata > Mammalia > Eulipotyphla > Talpidae > Uropsilus > Uropsilus gracilis. Next base: position 36,247 of record PVHY01003403.1, read on the forward strand.
GGAGGTTAAGTAGTTATTGGAGGCTGTTTAACAGTAAACAAACAAATCAAACAGAGGAAATCAAGCCCGGTCGCCCTGATTCAGAAAACACATGACTTGCCTGCATGACAATGGAAAGAAAGGGTTCTGGAAAACTCCAGGTTGAGAGTACCTTCTCTGTGCTTGCTAGACCACAGCACCTACCATGGGTACTGTGGCTATTTATTTCATTTCTATATTCCTCACCAGATGCAGGGGGCACTCGTGAATCCCAGCACCAGGACAATGCCCAATGCCTGCTAATTGTAGAGTAAATTTGATCTCTGTCATCATTAAAAAAAAAGAAAGAAAAAGATTACATAAATTATGTAGAACCAAAGAATAAAACAATCTTGACTTCATATATCTTTTTTTAAAAATTGAGTTAATATTAGTTTATAACAATGTATAGATTTCAGGTACATGTTTTCTTCCCTCTGCAACTCTGTGCTACACCAGGTCCACTACAACCTGTCAGCTTCCCTACTTCCACCACTCTAGTAACCACCACTATTCTGATAAATATTTGCTTTTAATTTTTCTTGAATGGTTGTTTTCTATTCCACTTTTGAAAGAAATCACACAGTATTTGTGTTCCCTTTTTGACTTATTTCACTTAGCATAAACTCCTCAAGTTCTAAACATGTTGCCAAAAATGGTAAGGATTCATTTTTCATTGCTGAGTAGTATTGCATTGCACATGTATCTCACATCTTAATCATTCATCTATTGTGAGTAGTCGGGTTGTTTCTACATCTTGGTTACTGTGATTGGTGTTGCAAAGAACATAAACATGCAGATATCTTTTGCATCAGTGTTTTTGTATTCTTTGGATTAAATACTCAGCGGTGGGATTATGAGTAGGACTACTCGATCATATGGCAATTAATTATTTTTATTTTTGAGGCACCTCCCTCCTAGTGGCTGTAACAATTTACATTCTCACCAACAGTGTATAATGGTTCCTTTTTATCCATAATCTCTCCAACTCTTATTATTTCTTGACTTTTTGATAATAGCCATTCCAACTAGTGTGAGATGAAATCTTATTGTGGTTTTAATCTGTACTTTTCTAATGGCAAGTTATGTGGAACAACTTTTCATGCACCCGAGGGTCAGTTACATATCCTATTTGGTCAAGTGTCTATTCTGACCCTCTGTCCAGTTTTTGATTTGGTTTCATATTTTCTTGGTATTCTTCTACCAAAGAAAAAAATATTTCAAGAATTAAAAAGAACATAATTTTTTTAATTGACTACACATACATATTTGCATTTTTTACATAGATTTATATGCCAAGTTTCTCTCACCTGTGAACTATCATCTTGTGTTCATCCCTGCCCCAATTTTACCCTCCGAGAACATAATCTTGAATTAAAGGACAATCCTTCTACTTTGGGATATATAATAATATAATCAGTAAAAAATTATAAAAAGATAATAACCTTTATTAATTATACTTGCCATCTTACTGATGATCCTAGCAATATTATAAGGGGAAGAAAAATAAATGCAAAAAATAAATTAAAAAAAATAAAGGACAGTTCTTAATGGAATAAATTTAGTTTTGGAAAAATAAAAACCTCTCATCCCCCTGTTGTTTTTTCTTGTTTTTCTCCAGCATGGTGGAGACTTCATCATGGATTTCCACTGATCCATAGCCCAGGGTTTGGCATTTTCTCAATTAGAGACCCAGGGTCCCATTAGACATTAATAGTAGCACTCACGTGACTGCCCTCGTGTATCTCAATCATTAAATAAATGATTGGTTCATCCTCCATCAACACATGTTTTTCATTAAGATATCTGAAATCAAACCAGGCTTCAAACTTTCAAGCTATTTTGATTGAGTCCCTGTGAACTGAACCAATGAAAAGTCTTTAGCTATTGGCCAATTTATTTCTGTGGTAATGGGGTTTGGGGGAAATCATTATAACTAGATGAGTTTGTTTGAGCCAGGCCAGTCCCATCTCTACCTAAAAGGGAAACTCGAAGAGTTGCAAACACCTCACATTATTTTAAATACAGTAACATTCAGCAGTCTTTCTGCTAAATTACATTTGATTGGGATGGGAGAATAAATGTCACAATTGAGAACAATTTGTAAAAATGAAACTGAAAATAATTCCACTGCTCATATTGCTAAAAAGAAATATACTCCTGAATGTAGATTTAAACAGAAGTGACAAGTGGCATACATTAGCTGAAAGATCATGCAGCTCTGCATGATCTCTGTTTGACAGTTTATTTACATATATATGCTTGTGTATCTGAATATTGATAGTCAAGAAATATATATTCTGCTATTTCTGTTTGGATGGACAAAGAAAGAATAGAGATGTGTTTTATAGACCCTGACTTATTTGCAGAATCTCTTAATAATGAGATGTGCCTTGATTCATATTAAAAATAGACTGAAGTATTTTCCTATAAGTTTTGCTGAATTTGCTGGATTTTTCAGAATAATTTTAGTTGCAAATGATGGAAAGATAATGAAAACTGGCTGTGGGCAGAAAAGGAAATATATTTACTCATGTTGACAAAAATTCCCAGGATTTCACCTTTAGGATCAGTAGGACCCACATGGTCAAAAGATGAAATCAGAATTCTCATGCCATCCCTCCATTTGGCAGTCTACTTCTGTCACTCCTTTCTCAGATTCTCTATCAGAAGTGAACAAAACTGGTGACCAGTGTAGTATGATTCTGTCTTGGTCACCAAACAACTTTATGTGGAAAAGTGTAACTTTCTCAATAGTTAATTAGGGACATTTACTGAGGTCCCTCTGTGCAGCATAAAATAAGTCACTAGCTCTGAAAGTGTCTTATTTGTAATAAAAATGTATTTAATATTAATTTTATATAACTGATCATATTTTGACTATATTATTTTTTAGACCTGGATAAATAGTCTATCTCCTTGAGGTAGAAGCTACCCTACTAAAATCCACATGGTCTATAAGTTGGAGGGGGGGGTAGGGGAGGAGAGAGAGAGAGAGAGAGACTCTACTGAGGTGCAGTAGTCAGAAACACCACCCTATCCTGTTGTGACTATTGTATTTGTCTATTCAGAGCTAGTTTAAGCTCTAGACATCCATAATGCAGGCTTGAACATGCACTCTTTTAGTAATTAACCCCTCAGGACTAAGATAAGGCATGAAATCTGTCTGGGTCAATACTGCCAGCTTATCTTGCTATATTGACCTTGAAATAAGACAGCGATGGCACTATCAGTAAGGGAAACATTTGTAGGGCTCCATGAAGGTTCACAAAGTTCTTGTCTAGAATGAACAGAGACCACAGCCCTGCCCTGATGATTGCAAAGTCCTTCCTTGCATTCCTTCAGTGATAAGCTGGTAACCTAAAAATAAGCTTTTTAACTCTGAGGTTAGAAAGCAGCATCAACATAAAGTGACCATCAGACTTAGAACTGGACAGACTTAAAATTTTCTCTGGTCCTTAATTTTTAAAAATGCTATTTTTAATTGGCTATGTCATGTTATAGAAAATTGTCTAACCTCTTTAAATTTACATTATCTCATCTTAGAAATTAATGACATTTACCTTGCAAATTTGCAAAATAATAGGAAGTAAGTGTGGTAGTTATAGAAGCATAAAATAACTTATTTTATACTGAAAAGTCAATTTACCCCAGTAGAATTTGGCTTTGGTTAAACAGTCAAATGGGGAAAAAGATATACTTAAGTTACTAAAAGATGGTTTAGTAACCATAATCCCCAGTAATAATCCCCAGTAATAAGGATGATCTTTTCATATCAATAAAAAAGTTTCTGAGAAAATAATCCATACATTAGAAAACCAACTCTTATAAAAATAAAAGGGCATATGAGGAAAAAATATCAAAAAAAAGAAAGAAATGCCAAAAAAAGTGAATTCTGTCTTTTCTTCATAACAAGTATCACACCTTCAGTTTTTAGAAAAGACAGCATGAGGACACATGTGCACAGAAAGAATTCTAAAAGCACTGGTATGCATTTCATCTTCATGAAAATGACATTACTTTGGGCATTGGTATGCCAATGGTAAAATGCATTTCTTTGGGCATTGTTACAGGAACAGCATAACTGGAGCGCAGATGTGTCTATTACTGCATGTCTCCATTCAGTTAGAGTTCCTGTGCACAAAATCCTTCCTGGGAAGTCTGGGAGCTAAAGATAGTTTGCATGCCCTCCAACCTTTAGTCTGCTGCAGCAGATCATTTTCATACTGGGTTTTCATATATAATTTCATGCCTGATTCATGAAGCACCTTGAATTATAAAGCAAAGAAATTCATATTTGACTCCCAACTGTGCCACTAATCAACTGAAGGGCCCTGTTAAGGTAAGTATGTCACCTTATCTGCAAACAGTAAGACCAAGGGAAAGATTATAGTACTCCCTTCAAAGTTATAGTGTCTGAATAGAAATCATGGCTAGCCTTGAGACATGGGCATATTCTTAGTCTCTGTTTTCTGATCTATAAATTGGGGATAATTACAGTAACTACTTGTGATGATCAAGAGCTAAAACCACACAAAGTGTTTCTTATACTGTTTGCTATGTGGTGAGCAGTACACAAATTTAGCTGTTTCATTAATAATAATAATTTTTATGGCTACCATGAAGATCATATGATCAAATTTAATTTTATTACCTTAGTGCACTACCAGCATACAGTAAACATTTACTAATGATTCTAAGGGTTTTTTATTATAATGATAATTATTGTATATGACCTTTTAATAGTGGAATGAATATGTAGCTATGACAGAGTTTCTCCATAAGGAAAATACAACCTCTTTAACTGTACATTTCTTACACTTATTACTAATCATGAAATATAAACCATCTTTTAGTAACTTAAGTGTATCTTTTTCCCCATTTGACTGTTTAACCAAAGCCAAATTCTACTGGGGTAAATTGACTTTTCAGCAAGTTATTGTCAAGTGTCATTTGCATAAAATTCAGAGTTTGTATACTGAAATCATTTCCTCCCACAGCTTGCTTCAGTATTCTTTCCATGCCATCAGCTGTCCATTAGTAAAGGTTCCTTACTTGAGTGTGGGTGGTTAAGAACAAGTTTGCAAATATCTGGGAAAATTACAAAAGTAGAGAAGGAAGAGAGCTTCACAGACCTCAGGTTTTGCTTCCCTCAGAGGGCTGCAGTTATCTATCCCATTTATTACAAGTTCGTCACAGCCACCTCCTCAATCAGTCTTAAGGGACTGCTATACTTTAATTGAAATCAGGAAGTCAAGACCCTCTCCAGATTTTTAAAGGACAGAGCAATGCACCTTAGTGGCACAGGGACTCTTTCAAACTCATGCCACCATTTCAAGAGTCTCATTTTGCAGCATAAATGTCTTGGAACAATTCTCCGGAAATACATGCAATCTGAGTGACAAATGCAAAATTACACAATTGGGGGGAAAGATTGTCAAGCCAAAACATAGAAAGTAATGATTCATTTTGGAAAATAAAATGCTCAAAGAAACATCAGGGAACTTGTTTTCGGCTGTAGTTAGCTTAATGAAATGGTTCTCTAAGTGGATGTTTATTGGAAATCTGTGTTTAGAAGGCTGGAAATAAATTCCATTTTTAAGTTATGCTTCCCTTCTCCCCCTTTCTGCATTTGCCGGCCCATTTTATTCCAAGCTGAACACCAGATATAAATAAGGATTCTTGAACTGCTTTTAAACTGCTGGCATCTGTTAGATTAGAAGGAAGTCTGATTTAGCAAGACTTAGAACAGTATGGAACAATTGCCAAAACGAGTGAATCTTTTATTTATGTTGTACAACAATGTTATGTAACCAGGCAAGTTGTTCATCTTCATTCTTTATGATGAATATATGGAGCAATATATCCCTTAATGTTTGGCCAGCTGAGAGCCCATTAGTTGGTACTGCATTATTTAGATGTTAAATTGATTTGAGAGGAAATTAATTATGTATGTTCAGCTGAAAACCATCATTGCATTCAGTAAGCTCTTATTATAAAGAACTTCTGTTTTTGTCTTTTTTTTTTATCTTTATTTTCAGGGAGAGTGGTAGTCCTTTTACTGTCCTTTCTAATTTTCAGTCTTCAGACACCAAAAGTTTAAAGAGATGTGGATTTAAAACCATACCATGTTCAAGGCAACTGAATTTGGAAAGTTATTTATTTCTTTAAGAATATATGCTATCCATAAAAATGAAGATAATACTACTATGGCCCCCACCTGTTCAATCCAAGGATTAAAGTATAGCAGTGCTTAACATATTGTCTAACTTGGAGCATGGAATTATCACTAAATTCTCGAGAATACAAAGTTCAACAACAGGAAGGGAAAGCAGTTCTTACTTTAGTGTTTTTAACAATCTATGTTCAAGCAAACATTAGCTGAAGCATTGCTATTTAGTGACATGTTCTGTACAAGATGAAATAATGAGCAAACAAGACAACAGGAGACTGGGAAGGAATGTTTCCTCTATGTTTCTATGAAAGAAAGGACTTAGTCACTGCCGGTCAACAAATGCTGAATGATACAGAGAAGGAGAGCAGACATATTGGCAAAACCAAGAGTTTTTTTTATTTTGTTTCTTGTTTTACTTAAAGGAAGAATCTCTATCTGGTGAAGCCTAATAAAACCCCATATGTAGAAAGAAAGACCTGTTCATCACCAGATTAGGAAACAAATTCATACTTGTAAAAAAACTAACACAATGAATCAGCGATAAAGATTATTCTAAAATCAGACACATTAGTTATCAACTTCCTGCTATATTTTTACCTCCAACCCTGAGCTGACTCCCCATTAAGTAAATTAAAAAATGGTTTGTTCAATTCTTCTGATATTGCTATATATTTTGGTGGTTTTCTGGACAAAGAAATTTCTATCTTCTTGAAAACTCTAAAAGAGATCTGTGTATCAATCCTTGCAAGAATGTACTTTGATATAAAGAATGTATCAAATATGTCTGTTTAATAATAAATAATACATAAAATAACTTAAATGGAAACTTACCACCTGCCAGGCAAAGTATGAAGTATTTTACTCATATTAGGACAATTTTATCTGCATGACAACTCCACGAAGCAGAAAAACAGGGGTTTAGAATGATTTACAAACATTGGCCCCCATTTCACAGAAAAGAGGCAGGAACAAGATTTACTTCCTTCTTTGTACAAGGAAACGTGAATGTGCCTACCCACATCCACTCTGAACTTCTTCCCTGTCTCAAGAAGACATTTGATAGAAGACAGATTACACTTTCCATCACTGACATGACCAGGCTGAAGCAGAAGTTAAAGATTTCATAATGATGGAGCTATATGCACTCTTATGCTGAAGCTGAAGATTTAGGGCTGGGTAGGAGCTCACTGATGAGGGTTCAAGAATAGATCCACCCCCTTCCACATTTCCCTGGCCAAATATCCTTCACCAGCCCCAAACAGCATAATTAACCTTGTTTTTTGCCTCATCTTGCTCAAAACTGGACAATCAGTAAGTTTTACTAAAAGAAAAAAACAGTGTATATACTATGAATTACTCTGATCCATTCAACACTTTCAAAAAATCACTTTCTGTAAGTGAAAAGTTTTCAAACATAATATAATTATTTAATGAAAACAAAATAATTTGAATGAAAATTATATGTACATAGAACTAAAAACAAAAATAAGTCCAACATTATTGTCCAGCTGCTTGGATCACAGGAGGACACAGAGACCACCTCAGCACTCAGATTCCCCTCTGAACTGAAGATTTTGTCAGATTCTACCACCCTGCAATGGCAAGATCTTAAAACTTAACTCTATTCTAAAACATAGTATGTTTCAAAAGTTTTTAAGAATAGACTTAAATTCATATACATTTTTCAAGAAGAGCTAGCATATATACTACACCCTTTTTCCAAGATTAATACCAACTTACATTAGTTTCCTGCCTTTGTCTCAATTTAATGAACCTTTATTGATAGATTGTTAACTGAAGCCCAGACTTCAAGATTTCCTTGGATTTTACCTATTCTCCTTTTATATTCTAAGATCCCACCCATGATAGCATGTTATTTAATTATCATGTCTTTTTTGACTCCTCTTAACTGCCAAATTATTCAGACCTAACTTGTTTTTAATTATCTTCACAGTTTAAGGGGTAATTAAGTATTTTGTAGAATGTCCTTCAGTTAGGATTTGTCTGAGTTCATGTCATGATTATTTGATTGAGTTCTAGATGGGGGTGAGGGAAGAGAACTACGGAGGTAAAGTGACATTCTCTTCATATCATATCAAACATAATTACTATTAATATCACTTATATCATTTATGCTGACTTTTATCTCCTTGCTGAACTAGAACTAGAATTCTCTCACTGTTATATTCTCCCCAATATTGCATTCTTTGGAAGAAAGTTATAAGTGGTATACACTTTAAGGAGTGGGAGGTTTATTATTATTATTATTATTATTATTATTATTATTATTATTATTATTATGTTTTGCATAATACATGACTGCATAATTATTGATCCCCATGGGATTACCTCAACCTACAATGCCCCCTCTGGTCTCGTTACCTTCTTTCTTTTTGTTGTTTGTCCACGTTTAGCCCTTTAATCTTTTTTGCCTTCATAGGTCAAACCAAGTGCCTTTGGCTTGTATCAATGCTTCTTGTTTCTTAGTGGCTGTTCTTTCTTTTGTTGTCTGCCTCATTTTGTTGCTCCATTCCATTATTTTTCAGGTCTTTGGCTTTAGGAACCTGACTCCCAGCCTTATATTTTGGTAGAGCAGCAACTCTATGTGGACAGCCATCGGCTGATGGTAGGTCTCCTAGTCTCCTTTCTAGGAGCTTTGCTGTGGGGCCACTGCCATTCTGCAGGCATCCTCCCTCTGGCAAAAGGGGTGTGCAGTTCCTTACTGACATACTTTCTGTGCCTGGTTTTTGGTCACAGCTCACTAGTGAGTAGTAGGCATAGTTCTTTCATGTTTATTCTCACAGTTCAATGGTCTGTGAGTTTGCCTTGCTCTTTTTGAGTCCTGCCTTAGAGGCATGTGTTTTTAGGGTCTATATTGCTGTTCCTCGCCTTTTCTGTTTCTGTGGTTGAAGCTCCTCTTGATGTACTTATTGCTGGTGTGGGCTCCTTAGAGGGAGTCAAAGTGAGAGGGGACAGTGGTGACCTCCCCTACCCACTGCACACTGCACCCTGAATCTTGGTAGACCTCAGGTTGCCTGCCATCCTGGGCAAACCTCAGAAGCAACCCCCAACCACACCCCACCCCCTCCATGTAGGGAAAAGAAAGCCAGTCACGTGACTGGAGCAGTGGCAGCCAATGTCCAGGCCAGAGAAGCCACTGGCTGGAACAGACCCCAGGAGTGGGAGTTAATGCATGGGGGATTGTACATTTACCCCCACTAATTTATTTACTCAATAATTTATATCACTATAAGTTTATAAATAGTCAATTTCTACTTTTGGTTATAATTCAATACCACTTTGCTTATTTGCGGCCTCAAATTATTCCAGCTTAAACCATAAATTGATAGTTTCCTGTTGACACACCCACAAATTTTGTGTGTGTGTTGGGTGTGTGTGTACTAATGAGCAATACATTAAATTCTGGCACAATGAAGTATCCAGTGTTCATCTTGCATATTTCCACCAAAGTTATATAATCAACTATTTCCCAAATTCTTTTCATTGGAGGATATTAGAAATCAACATCTGAGTTAGTTGTACTTGCTGTTACTGGGGGACATTACTTATAGAATCTCTAAGTTAACAAAACAAGGACATGTGCTAATATGTGTATATACACATATCTATAAATTTGAAATATCAATTTATACCAAATGTATTTAAACACAAGGTCATAAGCAAGACTAATTTGTTACCACATAGTCAGAATAGCCTTCCCACATTTATCTGTAGTTTTTTGTTCTAATAGTGAGGAGCCTGACTTACATTATTTAATATCCCTTCATTAAATTGTTCTAGGCTAGTTCATGTCTATAGAAGTACACATGAACTCACCCCCCCCCCCCCCCGCCAGAGCAGTGATTTTACCAAGAGAGTTAAAAAGTTACATATCTCCTTTGGCCTTTAGTCTTCAGAATCTAGCATACATGAAGTTACTTTGGCCAGCTTCTGTTCCCCTCTATCTCCTTCAGTATACTTGTTTATATACAGTATACCAGGTTTATTTCTTTTGTCACAGAGCACATTCCATGCTGGGTTCTTATAAATGGGATTTCTTTAAATTTATATATGCCAGGGCTTGTTCTTTATGCTCACTGTAAATTTCTAGGGGTTAAAAAAATGTACAGCATCATGTATCTGCTAAAACAGGGTCATGCAGAATATTTTTCCTAGGCCAAAACTTTTTCTGCACTTTACCTGTTCAATACCCTCTCTCAAAAAACACAAATCTATCTATAGTCTTGATAGTTTTGCTTTTTCTGGAATGTATGAATTGAGATATATATGATCTATATTATTTCAGACTAGCTTCTATTACTTAGAAGCATGCATTGAAAATCCACAGATTTTTTTTTAGAGCTTAAAACTCATTTATCTTTGTTACTGAATAATATTCAATTGAATGGATGTACCATGCAGTTTATATAGTCACCCATTTAAGTACCTCTTGATTGTCTCCATTGTTTGGGTGATTAATACAGCTAACTCAATATTTGCATATAGGTTTTTATGGGTCCACATTAATATTGAAATCAGATATATAAATACCTAGAGGAACCATTTTTAAATCATGAGCTCTTATATAAGAATGTTGTAAGACTGTGTTGACTTCTGTAAGAAACTTCCAAATTCTCTTTCAAATGTCATTTTTAATCCAAACAACAATTAATGAAAACAAAAATTCATCAGCAATTGGTATTGTCAGTTTTATTTTTTATTTTAGTCATGCCAACAGATATTATTTTAATAAAATACTTTTAATAAAATAATATTTTACTAATAAAATGGAAAAATAATATCAATCATCTTTTTATTTGCTATTTGGCATCTTATATATTATTTGGTGAGCTGTTTAGTCAGGTTTTTTGCCAGTTTTACATAGTTTCACTTAAGGCATTACACTTTCCACTTACAACTGAGGTTATGAAGTGTGATGTTACTTTAATTTCTTTCACGCTATACAAGTTCCATATTCAGGTGTCAAGAATTCAGGTGTAATTACTATAGCAGCTCTACTTTTAACTTCCTTGAAATTTGCTACAAATTTGGTCCCTCTCACATTTTGAGTGGAGTAATATTAAATTTTATTCTCAGGTTAGTTTAATCAATTTCCTCAATCGTGGACCCAGATAGGTACCACCAGATGGGGAGCTGTACCACAAGGGGGTGTCCCCAGACATCCCTCCTGGCATGCCACCTATACTCTGGCAGAGTTTGGTAATGATAGGTTTGTAGAATTTTTTCATCTCTTTCTGTTGATATTCGAATTCTTCCTTTACTGAAATCTGGTTGTTATGAAGTCCACTGGTGATTTCATTACAGTTGTCAAGAATCTCCTACTTGTCCTCATTGTTGATCTAGCCTTGAAATTTCTCATCTTGAACAGTTCCTTTTATGTTGAAGGCATAGGGTTCAAGTTAATTCTTGGAAGACACCTTGTCCCACTGCTTCTCATTGTCAGATTTGTACTTGAATTGCCACTGTCTTTTTTTCTACTTGACCTTGGTCATTTACCAACATGAAAGGGAAAATCTTCATATTGGATTGGACAATAGCATCATCAAGACTACTCCAAGTCAGGTGTTTGACAACAAAAAGCATATTGTTAGGGCTCACTGCAACTTGATTCTTCACAGATTACCAATCAATCATTCAGTATCAGAAAAGGTAGGTGACATGGGTTGGAGTGGCTCAGTATCTCTGATCACTGGCAATTATTCCTATTCTTCTCTGCTGGAAAACACCCACACACAATTAGGTGGTGCCAAGGTCAAAGTCATGTCTCTTAGACACAGTTGCTTCCATACAGACCTGGCTTGGTTGATGCAAACAACAGTCCGCATGTTTGCCATTACGTTCAATGAGACTGTTTAGATATTTTTTTTTTGCTTAGTTTTAATTCAGTTGTTTGTTTTATGTTTGAATTTTGAGAATAGTTTGTGTATTTGGGGTATAAGTATGTCCTTTGTCAGATACCCATTTCACCAAAAAAAAAAAAAAAAATTCAGCATGGGGCTCACACTTTTACACTCTTAACAGTGTCTTTTACAGAGAATTCTGAAAGTTTTAATATTGTCCATATTATAGGTTAAAATGAATTCTCCAAAAGATACACTGGTACCTATGAATGTGATTTTATCTGGAATTGGGGGTTCTGTGTAGGTAATCAAGTTCAAATGATATGATTATGTATTAGTGTGGGCCTAAATCCAATTATCTTTGTAAGAGAAACCTGACCTAAGAGTAAATCTTGTAAGAGACTTGAACACTGACTCACAAGGAAAAAAACCAAGTGATGAAGTAGTCAGAGAATGAAATAATGCATTTATAAACAAAAAAACTCCAAAGAGTTCCAGCAGCTACCAGAACCAGGAGAAAACAAGGAAGGATGCTTTCATAGAGTCTATAGAAGGAGGTTACATCTGACAACACCTTCATTTTTGTGCTCTAACCTCCAGAAATGTAGAGAACAAATTGCTGTTTTTCGAAGCCACTTGCTTTGTGGTATTTTATTATAGCATCATTAGGAAATTAAGATATTTATCCAAGTTATCATCTTTGTTTTTTTCCAAGATCAATCTCTTGTACTCTATATAAAAACTCATCACACCTGATGCTAATGTCATGTAGATTTTCCCTATGTACTTTTTCCCAAGATATTTTAAAGTTTTTCATTTTACATTTATGTCTATGATCTATTTTAAATTAATTTTTGTGAATGATTCGTATGTAATTTCAGTATTTTATATATGGACATGCAATTGTTCTAACACTGTTTAAAATCACTATAATTTTTCAATACAATTGCCTTTGTACAATTCTGAGCTACAGTTTCTAATAGTTGGTTAGTTTCTACATATGATATAACCCACTAAGATCTTTCATAATTTTTTATGTATGCAAAGACAGATTTTATTGCTCTTCCTTCCCTCTAGATCATTCATCAAAAAGGAAAAAAAACAAACTTCAATTTCTCTAGGCGCTACACAAAAATGGTGATATAAATTTCTTACATCAGCTGAAAATGATTCATAATCATTTTCTTATTTGTACCTCTAGGCATTGAAGAAGATAAACTCTCTTTTGGAGTCACAGATTTAGAACACCATCTATTATGTAATTTAAAATGTTAGGATGAGCTATACATATGTATATATTAATATATACTATATATAATACATATATATGTTTATATATAATATATACATGTATATATATGTTTATATATGTATGAGCTTATATATACACACACAATCATCTGTGGAGTTTTAGCATTAAGATTAAGCAATACCAGAGGGATTTTACTATGAAAGGTGAGGTCCTACACTACAATTGACTCATTTTATGACTTCAGGAAAATGCCATACTTCTCCCCCATGATAAACTACTGTGAGGCACCCACACCTTCTACAGCAAGATTCAAAAGGATAAGGACCTCATCATTCTTGGGCGATAGATGTATCCCCTACTCTACAACTTTTATTGAATAAAAGATGATACCATAAGCTTGAATAGGCTACTATAAAAATGGTCAACATCCTAATGGCCTAAAGATGGAATTTGGGTCATGAATGTGTTTTAACTGTTTCACACTAAAAACATTTAAAAATAGCATTTTTAAAAAGTGAAATATTTCCAATATTTTTATATGGGAAAAAAAACTCATAAAATTCAGGTTTCAATCCTAGCTTGACAAAATTGAGACGATTCAGCAACACTGAGTATTTCCAACAACTGCAACTGACTTGTATTCCATACAGAGAAGGCATTTTGTCCTTACCCCAACACTTCTCTTTATCAAGCACATGGGCAGCTTTAGTCATTTACCTTAACTGCCTGATCCTCATAAACATATCTGACTTTTCAATCTTTGTCATATACACCCACTTGACTCAATATTTAGTGTTCTAGGAGAAGAGAACAAACAAATCCACTAATAATGACCCTCATATAGGCAAAGGTTGTTTATTGAGAATTAGAGCAATACCAGACTATGATCTATTCTCTAGACTAAGTACTTGGCATATCATACTCTTTTTAGCAATTATATGTGGTGGATATAACTGCCATTCCTTTTAATAGCTGAGAAGTAACTATCTTGCTCGAACACATACAAAATATGAGGTAAAATATAGATAGAACCTTGAATCTGAGCCATCACCATTTCATTATGATTTAAACTATCCTCAGCATTCTGTTGTGAGTATAGTGAAAACAGCAGGTTCAAAATAACTTCACTGCTTAGTAACTCCAGTTCCTTGGGTATGCCTTGCTAACTCCTGCTTACTCAGAAGTACCAGCTGATAGTAATGGTATATCACTGCCTGCCATGAGGATTCACATTAATATAGGTTAATCTGGTACATAACTCTTGCTACATAGTCAACCTGTGGTCACTGTTCTTATATTTAAATTAGAAAGAAAATTAACTCAGAATCAAAAAAAAATAATAATAATACAGGGTATCCAGATGATTGAGACTGAAACACAGTGATGGGCACTTTTACCAAATGAAAAGGTGGGTGGAAGGGAAATGAGGAAACATCAGGGTCTACTGTCCTGGGAGGGATGAAAATGCTGGGCTGATTCCAACCTCCAAATTACAGGCCCCAGAGGTGGCCCCCCTAAAGATCATGGCAGAGCAACACCAAGAAACCTAAAGTCTTACAACTGGTATATTTTTTTACTTTTCAAAAATAAATCTCTTTCTGCAAAGTATTCTGCTACATGTCACATGAGAGGACACTGCTCTCAGTTATACAACATTTATATATTATGAATATATATTATAGAATATACATTATAGGTGAAGCATTATGCTAGGTGCTGAAGATAATATGCTAACAATGCCTCGCTGGCACTCCCTCCAGTCTGGGTTGAATGGGTGGAATCAAGTAAACAGTTACAACAAAGGAAGTAAAAATGTTACCTAAGCAAAAAATAGAAGACTTGGAAGCTCAATGAAACTTCCTCAGACAAACAGAATTCAAGGAAAAAACAGGGATCATGCTTCACTGGTCTGCTCAGGAGAAACAGAAAACAATTATGACAAGTAGAGTGTCCCAGTGAGGGAAAGCAGTGTCCTTAAAGACCCAGAGGTGACAGAGATCATGAATTGTATGTGAGATTTTCAGCAAGTCATTTTGTTCTTAGTTTAAGGAATAAAGTTATGAGGATGAAAGAAAGAGAGAGAAAGAGAGGGAGAAAGTCTAAAGAAGTAGGAAAGATATAGCTAAAGAAAGATCTTTGGAACTAGAATCAAGTGTTTAGAATTTATTCTCAATACTACAGTGAATCACTGAAGATTTTAAGCAAATGTACATGCTCTGACTTTCATGTGGCAAAGGTACTGTAGACAGTAGAGAGAAAAAAATCAAAGACAAGTGATCAACTTGTAGTAACCCTGTAGATTCAGCTTATTCAACCCCCTTTTGGTGTCTGTAGTGAAGTCTATGATAGGTTCCCCAGATCCCTTCAGTGAACATTTTGTCTGAGCTCCTGGGAAAGCATCAAGCATTATCTCAACTGAAGAGTGTTTCTGGCCCATGGCCATGTGCCTTTAAAGGCATCCAAAAGTTCACATCCAAAGATTACTAGACCTGTCAGAATAAGGTGTGACCACCTGTGCCCAACACCTGAGTAATTCTGGGATACCCTTCTAGCTCCAGAGACTTATGTTGCGCTAATTGAGAAAATCTTCAGGCCAGAGCATTATTCAATTTTTCTATTCAATTTTGCATTCTTTCTCTACAGCTTCAGTTTTGTTCCCAAGGACATGCCTTTCAAACAAATCATACACACTAGACAAATTCTGAATCAATCTCCTGGGAAACTCAACCTGAGATTGTTTCTTCCACGTAGGGAAGGTTCAATGATGTGCAGAACAGGACAGGAGAACAATGTGCTTCCGCAAGCATTAAAAAAAAAAAATCACACCAATAAGGACTAAAATCATCTCAACTGCTAAATCTATCAGCCCAGAATAGCTTACAATGAGTGAGCAAAATGGGTAAGTCCAAATGGCCTGGAGTTTGTAAATTTTTCGAAACTGTAAATTCCATACACAGAAACATACTGAGTAATTTCAGCAATTCTATAGTAGCATTGATAAATAAGAAGGGCAAGGTTATATCACTTTGATTATTTCCCAGTAAGGCCTTTGTTTTCCACTGGCCTTTGGATAACAATCCAAAAGATTGTTATCTTTTATTGTACAGTTGTCAGAGCTTGACATTGTTCACAAATCCTGCATACTGTATCAAACTCAGCTTAAGCTATATAGTCATATATTTGTAACTTCACTTTGGGACATACATATAATTGCAACTTGTTAATTTAAACAAACTTATCCTGATTCATATAGTTTATAAGATTCATATAGTTTACAAAACCAGTTAATCTCTAAAGTGACATTCTACAGTGTTTTCAATGATAGTATTTCCCTTTAAGTCTGGTAGCATGAGTGAAACCTCTGCTTGGGGAAATCACGAAACAGGACTGACCAAATTATGAGAGTTCCTTTATCAGATTTTCTTTTGCCAGATTTATTGAATAATCTGCTATTCAAGCAACATACATGTTTTTTCTGTTTTGTTTTGTTTTGTTTTGAATTCCACAGAAACAGAACATACATCAGAGCTCATTTTGCTAGGAATGAGTTATGGAGAAACTTAGATATTGAATTCCTCACCTCTGACCTGATTGCCTGTTGTGGGATGGTTACTTTCAACAATAAGTAGCCTCATCCATTTTGTCCAATGTGACATACTAATGTGGAAACAGTTATGATTACTGGCACAGCAACCTTTAGCCTAAACAAACAAAAAGATTAAAACTAGATTAAACTCTCTACATGGAAAGCCCTCCAAAATGATTTTTAAATTCATCTGATGACATATTTCATTTATACTATATGGTAAAAATGGAACCCTAAAATTTAATAAATAGTAAAAAATAAACGTATGGTACTATAATTTACTCTAGCTAGGTAACAAGTTAAATAACACTACCCACTTTGTATGTGTTTCCTAAACACATTTGATCATGGAATTCTTTTTGGCTGATCCATTGGGATATGTTGGCTGATGTATAGTTTCTTTGCTGCAAGCCAAAGAGGACTAAAGGAAGTTGATTATTGATGTCTTGATTGTCTGTGTGCTGCAGAGTACAGAACAGGAAGTTCCTTCCAGGATATGAATAAAATTAATCTAAACCATATAGACTGAATCATTGCTCTATGATATATTAAAGTTGAAAGAAAACCATAGAAATCATAAGACCCAAGCACATCCCTTTACAGATGTGAAATCTGAGATTTAAAATGAAAACAAAGACATTTGCACTTGTGCAGCATATTAGTACTATAAACACACTGTGGTTTTAATTTTCACTTTCCTGAAACATGATGATACTGAGCACATTCTAATGTGTCAATTGAATGCTCATATATTTTTGTGTTTTTTAAGTTTTATTTATTTTTATTTATTGAGATCATTTTTGTTGACAACATTGAATATGATTTGGAGTTACCATACACTCTTCAGGTGTATGGTACCACAGTGCACCTACCACCAAGGAACTGAAATTCCTCTAACATCGTCCACAATATCTCCCCCTATTCATATTTCTCTCCCTCCTGCTCTGGTAGCTTCAATTGTACAACCAGATTTCTAGAATTTGTTATTAGTTTGGTTTTATATGAACCTTTGCTTTGCATGTCTATACCCCACATAGAAATGACACCATCCAGCTTTTGTCTTTCCCCTTTGGACAAACTTTGCTTAGCAGAATCCCCTCTCCATTTTGCTGCAAATGACAAGGATTTATTGTTTCTTATACATGAGTTGCATCCTATTCCATCATCTGTCTTTTGGCACTCCTGTTGCTCCCATAAGTTGGCTATTATAAAAGAGCTACAATGAACAAAGAGTGTGTATTTATATTAGTGTTTTTGCATTTGTTTGTTAATACAAAGCCGTAATACTGCTAGATCCTATAGATCTACTTTTAGTATTTTGGGAATTATCCATATTGCATTCTATTGGGGTCAGATCACTCTATATTCCCACCAACAGTGTGTGGGTGGGTGTGTTTGTGTGCTTGTGGCCAGGAGTTGGAGGGAAGAGGAAGGATTCCTTTATTTTCCACATCCTTGTCAGCTTATTATTATTATTTCTAGTATTTTTCTATGGGCCATTCTCAAGTGTGAGGTGGTATCTCATTGTAGTTTTGACATTTTTATTGAAGATATTTTCCTTTCTCAAATATAGTCTTGGCACATTTGTCATAGAATAGCTGTCCATATAAAAGTACATTTATTTCTGATTCTTAAATCTATTACATCAGTCTCTGTGCCCATTTTTTTCCAAATGTCATACTGCTTTGATTGTTATACCTTTGAAATATAGTCTGAATCACCTGCCTTCTCTTTTTTGTCAGGATTGCGTTCTCTCTTTAAAGTCTTTTGTGATTCCACATACAGTTAAGTAATGTGTTTTGTTTCTTTGAAGAGATGACATTGACATTTTAAATGATATTGCATTGAATCTGTACACTGCTTTGATAAAATGGCCATTTTAACAATGTTAATTCTTCCAGTCCATGAATAGGGAATATATTTCTATTTGTGTCTTTCTCTATTTCTTTTTAATATAATGTGCTTTTTGTAGATCCTTTATCTCCTATGTTAACTTTACCTCTAGTTCTTTAATGTTTTTTGAAGCTTTTGTAAATGGGATTCTTTTCTTGATTTCTAACTCATTATTTCCATTTATTTGCATATGTAAAGGTAACTGACTCTTACATACTGTTTTTTTAACTTGCCACTTTGCCAAACTAATTTATTTCAGTTAGACTTTTAGTGAATCTTTGGGTTTTCTATGAATATTTAATACGTTAATACTAGTTTAATTTTTCTTAATTTGGAATAATTTTATATTCTCCCACTTTCCAAATTTTTTAGTGCTTCCAATACTACATATGACAAATATTAATGGTGAGAGTAAACATACTTGTCTTGTACCAGATCTTAGATGAAAGGCTTTCAGTTTTTCATCATTGAGAATGATGCTAACTCTAGATTTATCAAATATGGCCTTTATGATACTGTAGTAGCTTCCATTTATCCTCATTCTTTGAGAGTCTAGCACAAAATGATTCTGAATTTTATCAAATGCTTTCTTGGTATCTGTTGATATGAGCATATGATTTTCATCTTTCATTGATGTGGTGGATTATGTTGATTGATTTTTGCTAACTTAACCACATAAACCTGATTTGATTGTAATCAAAGAGAGAAATATGGGTACTAAAATTGTATGGCAGTTCTTCATTTAAGTATATCATTAGGGACATTGAGAATCTTATATTATTTTAATATTAACATACAATTAGAAACTGAGCATTTTAAATTCTAGTAGTAGATTAAGGTTTCCTTGAAATCACATCTGTGTGGAATGGGAATTATGAATTTACTGTATCTTTTTTTTCTATACCCAGTAATATGGGAAATGTGACAGCTACCATTAGGCAGTCACTGATGAGCTTGATGGAAAATATTGTGTGGTCTGGTGTGTCTTTATTTGAGAGACATTTAATCTGAGTTCACCAGTGTTTAATCACCTGGATTAATTGAAATTCTACTTCACAAAAAGTATGACCTCACTAAGTTGGGGAAACTATTGTTATAGCTATATAGGTTTCATTTCATGACAATGATGGGTGTTTGTCCTCTAATATCCAAAAACACAAAACCTGCAAGTTGACCATAGACTTGAAGCAAGGAGGAGGGAGGGAAAAGGTCAGAAGAGGGGAGGGAAGAACATGAGGAACTGTGGAGATGGTTCAAGGGTGTCATGGTGGTGGGAGAACTACGGGGGCTATAGCTGAGTGGAGAACAATAGCCTAAGAAAATAGATTATGAAAAAGTGAAAAATAAATAAAATCCCAAAGATATATTTAGGGTAAAATGAGTCTATAGGAAATGACCATCACCGCTACATGTTTTCATCCATTCTTCAGCACTTAGGCTATCTCTATTAAGCCTAATGTTAATACTCAGTGACTATCATCAAAATGTGATAAAATAAGAGCAACTAATCTGCTGCTTAATTTTACCTCATAATTTTACTTTCATTTGGAAATATGTTAGCCTTTCCAAATTTCTTCTAAAAAAATACTAACACTGAGTATCTCTAACTAAGAAATATATAGTTCTTATAGAAATACAGGCATATATATTGGACACTTGATACAACAAAATACTGACCTAGAGCTTTTTAAAAATTCTTATGAATAAAATTCTCTTTATTCTTATGAATAAACTTCTCTTTATTTTTATGAATAAAAAGCAACACTATAAAAGTATCATCATCATCATCACCACCACCACCATTCATTTTGTATAGTGAAAGAATTTAAGGCTTTAAAAGGTAAAATAACTTGTCTAAAGTCATACAAAATAATTACTTAAACCTCACTTTAAAAAAAACCATTATTTCATGGATTTCATCCTATACCTTTTTTTGTATCATTGACTCTGATAAACAAGTTAACTAATTAATTTTACCCATCTTTAAGCAAAAATTTGAAATGAGTATCATTATTACTGTTATAAAGATAAGACTGACTCAGGTGGATTAATTAATATACCCAAAATCAAACAAGCAGTAATTGTCAGGGCCCATATTTCCACCTATGAACCTTTGACTCCGAAGCAAATATCCTTTCAAACCATATCACTGTCCCATTTTCTCAATATCATTAAGCTTTCTCAGCACTGATGTTTAAGTTTTAACCTCCAAACACCATGGCGCTCTCCCACTAGGAAATTCACTTTCTGGAAAGTTAAATTAAACCTGCTATTGGGGGCACATTATTCCTTACACAATATAAAAAAGACATGGAATATATGAGGGTGTTATTCTAATCTCTAAGTTTCAGTTTAAGATGGCGTGCTGAAATTTGGTTAATAAGCACTTTACTTGGCATTATTTAACACATTTGCAATACAATGAAGTGGTATACCCTGTCACTACTGGCATAACCACTCAAACACACTGCAAGAATTCTTAGTTGGATACCCAACTAAAATTTGGGCAAGTAATTTAGCAAGATGTAATAAGAGCTTTAGAAATTTTTTCTTAAATTTTATAATTCATGGGTAATGGTAAATTTATTGCATATAACTATTTTCAATATCTTCGGAAACTTACTGAAAATGACAATAGAGAGTTTTTATAATAAACACAGTCCCAAGGAATAAGCAGAAAAAGAGATAATAGGAACATACTTTTGGAAGTTGAAAAACAAAGGGGTGAGTAGTAATTTAATAAATAGGTATATAAATGTGAAATTATAAGTCATCAGTACAAAACAAACAAGAAAAACCCATAAAAGTAAGCCAATCCATATATACAGATATAGATAGCTATATCTATATCTATCTCTCTATCTCTCTATCTACTGTAGAACTCACCAAAGATTAAGAAATTGCTTTTACCATACAATTCTGCAAGTAGAGGTGAAGATCACTTTATAGGTAGAATGATTGGTGGAAAGATACAAATGTCTATTTTCAGGTGATTTCCTTTCTACCCAAAGAAAAGATTGTAAGTTAATTCTCAGGAGCAGGAAAAACAGAAGGTCTATAATGTACAAGGTATCAGGCTCTGCTGAGAGGGATGTATCATAAATGAGCACAACTGGTCACATCCAGGCAAATCATATTTAAGCAATACCAATTAGGATAGTCCATTAGTGGGAAAGAAGAAATAAATTCATTGGTCAAGGGAAGAGAGACCCCTTTCTTGGATTTGCTGTGTTAAACTCTGCAGATTATTAACTGTACCAAACAAACAAACAAATAAACAATTTATTACAAAACATGGATACCTCTATCCATGTATATATCACACTGTCACTCAGCTCTAGCATACAGTAACCCTTAACATCATCCTAGAAAAATACTTATCTGTATCTCTTACCCTGTGTACCACCTTTATGTGAAGACCTTGGTGGGTCACTAGAGATGCAAATATGAATGTATAGATACATGCACTGCATGGTGTGATATGATTTGAACAGAGGAAAAAACAAAGTAATGAACTTATTAGATTCTTCTCAGATAGCAGGATCAAGAACTCTTACATGACAAAAGTTTCCCAGAATTGGTGAGCGTTTATTTCCTTTGGATACATGATCCACATCTAGATATACCCAAAAATATAATAGTTTCAACAGTGATTCATGGTAGTTAAAGATATTTTTGAAATAATAAAATGTTTGGGACAATAAAGTATATTGTCTAATAATTAACAGTGAATGTTTTTGCTGAAATGATACATTACTCATATCCATGTTTATTATCCATAGATGTATATGTAAAATATATGCAGTGTCTTATTGATTGCTCACATTGGCATGTAGATGATGTTTGAACCCTTCCAGGGAGAAAGGATTTGTTTAAAGTAGTGATGGATGGAGGTAAAGAGGGTAAAGGGGGGAAATAAATTTCGTTTAATAAATATATTTAATGATGATCAAATTTTTAAATATGAAGTGTTTTAAGATTTGTTTAAATATTTAAGTCCGTTATATTAAGTTGCTGACTTAATACTTGATATTCATTTAATTTACATTTTACTTTTAACAGAAAAATATATTTCAAGGAAATTCTGAAAACCTTAGCAAAAAAACAATTTTATCTTTCATTTATTTGACCTTTTTGATGAAATAAACTCAGACCATGTATACTGAGTGAATATAAATTCATGTATTGAAATTTTTATAAAAATCACTGCCAAGGCTCTACACTAATCAGGAAGCTACATCTTTCCTTAATGGACAAGAATTACTCATGAGACCATTAGAACCCAGTTGCGACCTCTCAGCTGCCAGTTATCTTTCTCCCTAATACAAAATCTATATAAATCATTCCATTATTAGAAAAGTTATATGAAGAACTTAATGATAACTAGCAATTTGATGACATAAGGCAAATATGCTAAATAGGGGTTACATATGTATCTTTATTTTCAATACTTTTCAAACACTTTGGAACACCTTGGTTTTCACCTACTGTAACTACAACATGTCATAATTATATTCAATCTCTGTTGATTTTATAAATGTCAATTTATGTAAGGAACCAAATGATTCATGTTTTACAACCTCATCATTATAAAGGTATATAAGTCACAACAATGTGACTTATTCTTTATAATAGGGTGATTAGGTCTATACTTTTATATTTGGGCATATGGTCTTAATAGGCTTGCAGACCCTGCAAAATTTGACAGGAAACCTGGTAAAAACTGCCACACAGAGCAATAATTTTCTTTCTTTTCTATTATTTATGTTCTGTTGCTGTGTCCTCCCAGGCAGCTGAAGGGGAAACCAGATCCCACAGTATAAGGCACAGTGCTTCAGCTCAGACCAAAGCAGTATGAAGAGCCAGAGGTTCCCGGATATCCTTAGGACAGGTGCTGGAGCCTCATTGCTCCTTCTACAGAAGCAATCCAGACCAAATCCCTGTCCTCACTTAGGCAGGGTGTTCACACAGTGGGCTTCCTTTCTATCCACGAGGCAGGTAGTTAAGGCGCATGGAAGATTGTGCCAAAAGAGACTAGGAAGATATATAAACTGAGTCAGTTATATTTACTAAAACTGTTTTTCTGTTATTCAGTGCAAAAAGGAAAATGCTATCTCATGGCCAACATACCCAACAACCAAGCCAGCAGCTGGTGAAATGGAATGCAGTGTGCCCCCAATCCTCAGTGTGACTAACTTATACAACCTAGGCACACCTACACCCACCAAGAGTATGCATGAGCTACATCTAGGATATGACTGTTGAAGGATGAGTTCCCAGTGGAGTGTAGAGCACCCTAGACTGGCTGTGGGGAATGGAGAGATGATCTGATTACTATAGTCAACAGTAACACATGTATCCTCAGCAAGAAAACCGAGTCAGAATCAGGACCAGCATGATCATCAGGGTAGGAAAAAAGGGAAGATCTGTGCAGATACCTTTTATTTTTGGCATTTTTTCCCAAACTGTGGTCATTTACCAGCCCTCTGGCAGAGGTGGTCCTATGCTCTGAACTGACCTGTGTAACATTAGATTTCCCCTAAGTCTCAGGTCTTGCTCCAGTACTGTGTGAATGTGCTGTCAAATTAAAGAGCTACAGCAAGTGAAAGAGAGATCTTTCGAAGGAAGAAGACAGTAATAAAATCTCATAAAAGCTACCACTAACTACTCTAGTGAGAAGGTATGAGCCATTATCAGACTGACAGAGGGCCCTGGGTACCTCAGGATGACTGATGGCATCCTACCTCTCTTGGTCATTATTCTTAGAGACAAGCACAGAAACCAAATGCCCAGTTGTTCTGGGGTATGTACACATATATCCTGTCTGTATGGATGGGTCCATGATTTAGTGCTAACAAACATATCTCTAGGAAGAAAATAGATGCACTAATCGACAAAGATTTAAGAGAGAAAAGAATCATCAATCCCCCCTGCTATAATGGTCACTCTGCCTTCTTTTTATGTAATGTGATATTAAAATAAACCAAACACACACTTTATTGTCTATGCTTACTTGTCAGTTTCTCACATTAAGATCCCAGGTGGAATTTCTTCTAACTACATTGCAGGCTACTAAGGGCACATTAATTCAAAAAAGGCCTCAAAAATTATTGCTAACTACTCTGTCATCATGCAAGTTTATGTATCCATATATCAACCTAGATAAATACATGTAATAGGTGGATAATGTAGATACAGGTATGTTTAAATTAGGAGGGAGAAGGTATTACTTTGTAAAATGATGCATTCTTTCAGAAAACATTTATTGAGCATTTTACAGTTTCAGGATTCTAGTTGAAACTTGCCACATAGTAGGTACTGAAATATAGCTTCTAGAAAACAATTTAAATGGACAAAATTCAAATAGGATGGAAATATTGAAAGACACTTGTCATTTTGGCAAAGTTGTTTTCACAAATCATGTTGACACAGGGAAATTTTGATATCAAAATAATTCCTTTGTATAAATTAAGGAGAAGAGTGGACTTTTTTATTAAATATTTATTTATATAGATTTCACATCTTTGTATTCCCTGGGGATCACCCACCACCTCCCCTCCCTGATCACTCCCAACCATCTCTCCCACCCCCAGATGTGTGATTTTCTTTGGTTGTTAACTTGTTTGACTTTTTCTCCTGGCCTTTTGCTTATTTTTCCTATGTCCCATGTGTTAGTGAAACCATTTGGTTTCTATCTTTTTCTTTCTGACTTGTTTCTGCTAATATGATTTCTTCTAGGTCCATCCATGTTATCCCAAATTCATCAAATTTGTCATTTTTAATTGATGAGTAATATACTACTGGGTATATATGCCACATCTTGTTTATCCATTCATCTGTTTTGGGACATTTGGTTGTTTCCTTGTCATTGCAATTATAAATAGTGATAAATATTCAAGTACAGGTGTCCCTTTGTATAATTATTGAGGTATCCTTTAAGTAGATTCCTAGAAGAGCAATTGCAGAGTCTAGTACCTTATAATACAAAAATTGTATATGTGATTTCAGGAGTCAGGGTTTCAGAAGATTATCAAAGTTGGAGTGTGGCCAGGCATAGTCATCCACCCATTTTCCACTTAGAAGGGTCCATGTTTGGCTTAAATATCTGCTGTGAATATTGTGGAAACATTCATTTCTGAATAAGAGGCTTCACATTTTCATTTTGCACTGGATTTCACAGTTGTAAAGGAATTCCTACGGTCACTCCTTCCATCCACTGACCTACCCACCTCAATGACCAGTATTCAGGTCAGGTATGACCTTGATTTTTGCAATGTAGTTCTTGATAAGCTTTGTTGATGAGCATATAGTATTTTCCCTGCCACATGAATCTCCCTGAACAATGACACAAGTCCCAGGGGGTAGTACTATGCTTAAAGTTAAGTAGTATGATTAAAAAAAAAAAAAAAACTAAATGTTTTCTGTAATTATAACAAATATTACATGAAAATTTTTGTTGGAGCTGTCTACCTTTCAGCAAATGCAAATTTCTTTTGCATTTCCATTATGTTGTGATCTTAATTTTAGAGAGGAATAAAGGATTCTTCCCATTCGCAGGTTTGTTCTTGGCTTGCTTCCATAATTGACAGTGTCAGAGAATAATGATTAACACTCCATTTGTGAAAACCTACTCACCTAGAATGTACAATTTGGCAAAAATCTTTTCCTGCATCTGTTCCCAAATAATGGTCTCTTTCTTTTTATTAGCCACTCTCTGATGGCTGTTGTGGAATCCCAACAGGCAATGCTGGCAAGAAGAAATTGGAATAAGTGATTATTAGAAAGGCAACCTCTCATTACTACAAAAGATGGTATTACTGTCACTTTCAGAGAATGTGGCTTGAGTCTGCAGTTCTGTAGCTCAGTTTGAGTGCACAGAAGAATATTCATCATGTTGTTCTTCCACTCCTCACCACCTACCACAAGTTACTGTTTTATATTACTTTGCTAATTCCATGTTTGAGAAATGCCTTGTCTAAATTATCAGGGTAAAGGGTAATATGAAGAAATCAAATTGAAATAACATTAAAGAAATTATCTGAGACATGCCTCAATTTTTAGTATGTAAGAGGATCTAAGTACTTCATGAACTGATAGTGTTCTGCTGCTCAAGGCTATTTCAAAATGTTGATTTTCTAAGAGTATGGAAGAAACAACTTTAGAGTGAAAACACTACGATTATCTCCTTCAATTAAAAGTAACTTTCAGAAGAACAGAGCAAAAAGTGAGGGGGGGGGAATAGGTGCACATAGCACAGAGTAGGAGCACTAGGTCAGCAGAAAATGGTGGGAAAAATTATGTGAACTCTGTATATAGTGATACCAAACAGTACAGCCAAAGGAGGGAAGGGATGTTGCTGTGTGGAGCACCCACTATTGACTCTTATGAACATCAATGCTGAGGACTCCTGAGATAGAGACTGCAGTGAATAATGGTGTGTGGAAGTTGGCAACCAAGACTAAGAACACACTGCTAGAGATCTGCAGGGTTGGGGCTGCAGATCTCTAAGCCAGTAAAGATCACTGGCCTGACTCTAGGCTAATAGAACCAATGGAGCCTGAATCTGTGGGGAAAAACTGGATGGGTGACCTAGAATTAGTAGCCTCTTCTATGAGGCTACTAAGACTACTGCCAAAAGGATTCTATCAAATGGCAGGAAAAAAATTAATTAAAAGAATAAACATATTTTAAAAAAATCATTTAAATATACAAATGAATACAGAAAGAGGATGTTTATAAAACTGATATACAGTAATCCATAGCATTTTAGTACACAGAAAAAAAATGCAAAAAAAAAAATTAAGGAAATATGCAATTTATAAATGCTTCAAGAATAAATAAACACCTCAAAATCAACCTAAGGAGGTAAAAGTCATATGTAATGAAACTACATGATGTCAGTTAGTGACAAGGAAATGAAAGGATAGCCCATGCTTATGGATGGAAATGATCAACAAAATCAAAATACCTATTCTTCCTAAAATGTTATCTAAATTTCACTTTTCAAATTTTGCTTTTTAATACCCATCAAAATGACAGCAATATATTTCAAAGAAATTGAGCAAAAACTATAGAGGTCTATATTAAACTACAAAAAGCTTCAAATAGCAATTGCAAAAGAAATGGAAACATCATATTATCTGATTTCAAACTTTATCATAAAGCAATACCACTAAATGCAAGGTGATGCTAGTACAGAAACAGATACAATGATCAATGGAACAGAATCAAAAGTCTACTAACAAATCGATGTACATATCACCAACAGATGAATGATAAAGCAGCTGTAACCTTACAATGAGGAAAAGGAAATTTCTGTTAAATGTTGCTAGGAAAATTGAAAAACCATATATAAAATAATGAAGTTGGGTCACTCAGTAACCCCATACACAATAGTACAAATGAATTAAAAATTTAGATATGGCCTGCAACAATAAAATATGCAGAAGAGAACTTTGGCAATATCATGCATAATATCAAGAGCAAATATATTTTGATATCTTGACCCCTATGGCAAGGAATGTAAAAATAAACAATTGGACAAGTTCAATTTTTTTTAAGTGAAAGAAAACACAGCTAATTAGAAAGTCATTTGCACTGAGCAGGAGTAAATATCCACGCATTAAGGAACTGATAACAGATTAATAACTAATATAAATGTAATCATAATTCAACAAAAAAAAAAGCAACCCAATTAATATGTGGGCAGCAGATATTAACAATTTACCAAAAAGGATAAATATAAAGTCAATTGACATATGAAAAAGCATTCACTATTGCTTCTAATAATAGGGAAACAAGCTGAGACCACGAGATGCCATCTAACTTCCATGAGAATGACATATTAAAAATGCCCTTTGACAACCAGTATTGGGGAGGATACAGAGAAAAAGGAACCCTACTACATTGTTTGTGGGAATTACCAAAAGCAAATCTGGATTTGTCTTACAAAACCAAAAATGAAAATGCCTTATAACCCAACAATATCACTCTTGGTCCTATATCCAAAGAATATGAAATCATCAATACAAAAATCCCTATATTTCACAATGTCCTAGCAGTGGTAGATGCATTAATTAGACAAGTAAGCAACCTAAATATCTGAGTAGAGATGTGGTATGTCCATAATATGGACTATTCTGAAGCTATAATCAAGGATAAAATGCAGTGATTTGCAACAAAATGGAGGGAGTGACAGAATTATATAAAATAAAAAGTCAACTATTGGATATTTCCATAGCAAACAATGTCATAACACAAAACACTTTGAAACACCAGGGGACATCAGTAAATTCTTAAGGACTCCATGGTTAAGAGGCAGAAGGAAGGGAAAGGGACAAGAGGACTGAAGAACTGGTGACAGGGGACAGGGAGAGAATAAATGAGCCATAAGTCAAAAAGTGTCTATTTTTCAATTGAGAGCTTTGACATCTTGGCCATAGTAATCATAATGTGCACTATAGCATAGTACAGCTTATTGACACATTTTAAGCCAAATATTTTATTTTGGGAAATAAATGAAATAGGGACAATGAGTCATAGATGAGAAAAGGGAGAGCCCAGATAGTGCCTTATATCATATATATATCATTATATATAATCATATATTTTTCAAAAATACAAACAAGTAGAAAAATAACGATAAAAAAATCTTTTCAGCTAATGTAGATTCAGCAAAGATTAAAATACTCAATAAATTACCTTCTTATATCATTTTAAGTTACCAGATCATTCTCAACCACTAAAAGTTAGTTTCAATTTTCCTAAGAAAATTGAAAATTTTCCTAAATTTTTTTTAATTTAAATTTGCTTTATAATTGTATCTGGGATGCTTACATTCAATATGAAAAAAAATCATGCTTTGCTAATCATCTTGACCATCTATCACCATATTGTTTAGGTTTAAACTGTTCTAATTGTTACTTTCATTGGTATGACTTAAGATTTGTTTTCTTTGATCTTGAAAGATAAATAAATTTGGAAGGTTATGACTGCATGATAAATAATCCTGATGATTAATTAATAAACTCTACAATCATTCTTAAATCTGTATTTATGCATATGGATGTATCTAATCAGGAAGAAAAATGAATTCTCTTTCAAATAAAGTGAAGAACTGTATTTGATTTACTGTCTAATTTTTCCCACCCATGACTAATTTACCTGACTATCCTAAAGTTCATTTATCCATATAAATGAATGGACCCCCAACTGCTCCAGCAGATTGAAAATTAACAGTTTAATATCTATCCCTACTAAAAATCTACAAAATTTAAGATGAGAACTTGGAAGAATAGCACAAATACATCTTCATTGGATGCTCTGAGAGTGGTAAATAGCACTACTTTACCCAAGCTTCAGGTGCTCAGCCCAGTATTAGTGCTCAGGTCTAAGGGCCAGTGAGTCTGTTGTGGGTATTCTCTGTTATTTGTCTCTTATGGGCATATTTTCTGCTGGCCTCAATGCTGGGGTCCAGAATCTATTCCCACTGATCCAGATCAAAGGGTGGCATATTCCCTACAGGGCAGAGCTCTCTCCCCACTTCCCAGGGGGTAATTCTCTATCATTGGGTACTCTGACAGAGATTCGATAGACCCAGTGGGGTTTCATTTTTGGCAAGATCATAGCTTTGTCTCTCTTACCCATGTTGGCATTAGCACTTATCCTTTGCAGTAAAGACACTATCAGACATTCGGGACTTTCCCCTTGTAAAGTATGCATGTGAACATTTGCTGTACCCAAGGAAGAAAGAGAGTTAAAGTTATGCTGCCATCTTGAACTGGAACTCCTGAGTGGTGGATTTTAAAATGGTTCCTACAAAGGCAGCTAGACAGCTGGTGACTAAGAAGAGCCCTATGCCCCAAGAACAAGCAGTATCGGATAAGCCAATTTCTGCTTTCTTGGGCCAGGAAGTCCTCAGACCGTGTCCTTGTCCTCAGTTTAACCTTCTCTGTAATGGAGAGTAGAGGAAGGCTGACTTGTGAAAACTTTATTTACCAGACTGCCTTGTCACTTGATTTTTGGCAAAATTTAAATAACAAGGGAACTGATGGAAAATTGGAGCATGAAGGCAAGGACATTTTTATACTTTCTGACCCTTGAACTTTTTCCCTAAAGGGTAAATTTCTTCTGCCATGCCAGTCCACTCCAAAAACTCTAAAGTTCACTCATCTGTCAGGGTCCTCATTTTTGGGCTTCAGTAACACTTCCAACTTCTCAGCAGCTTATGAGCAGTAGTGGTTCCCTTCTGGGGCTTACTTCTAGATTACTTCACCATTTACTGCTTGGTTCCCACAAAAATCTTCTCCTGTGTATTTAACATTTACTTGAAAGCATTACTAATAAGCATTTGGAAGTGATTTCTTTATTCCTATTAAGATTCTAATACACAGATATCAAAATTCCAACCCCTTATATTTCACTCCAATAAAAATAATAGCCAATGTTTCCTGAAATTTCTATTAGGGATAAGACAGTCCAAAGATTGGAGACTTTCAACAACCTGCTGGGTAGGGATTTTTGTAATTCTATCCCACAGGTTAAGAGACTGATAGAGCATAGCCCTCTTATCACCAAACTTCTAGTAAATATTATTTATCATTTGAGTCACATCTCAAGGTTACCAGAAAGCACGGAAAGGATTATTTTCCGATGTGTGACGAAAACATTATAGGAGTATCCACATTTCCAAAACTAAAATGATGGTACAGGCTACACAAAGGAAGACAAAGCAAAGGAATGACATTTCAGGGGCTAAATTATAAGTGTCCATTCTCCTTCCAACACAACAGCATTCTTCCAAAATTCTTTCATTGTAAAACTCTCAGTACCAAAGTTTCATTTTGTTAACAATGGCAGCAATTTCATGCAATTTATTATGCCTAATGGCATACAGAAAGAATGATAAAATGACTTACAATCTAGTTTAGTGTGCACTCTTCAGCAAACTCTTGGAAAATTTGGATTTCGGAAACTGAAGTTAATGACACACCTTCATATGCTGTGAATTCTGCCAGTGTGTTCATGGGCCCTTGATATTAACTAACAAAACTGATGTTTCTCTAATAATATCAGTTGAAGCAAATGGTATATGCCCAGCCTATCTCTGAATTGTTTCTCCAGTAATGCAGAGTTTTGTCAAGGTACAAACCAACCCCACCAATGATTGAAAGTGTTTATATTCATGAAATTCCTTTGGATTCTCTAAGTTGAGCTCCACTCTGAATGAGAAGCAAGCCAATAGAGTCTAGGTGTCAGACTATAAAGCATCTCAACTTTTACCAGAGTAGTGTTTTATGTTCATTACCCCTACAAATATATGTGAAATTTATACCCCTGCCTTTCAGTCGATACCATTTTCATCACCACCAAAAGCCAGTTTAATAAGTTCAGTTCATCAGTCCTATTCCCTTGACTACTTTCTTTCCCAAAGGGAAATATAATCCATTTTTAGCCATACAGATATTTAAAAGATTATTTTATGTGCAGTCTCAGTACCATATGAATAAAATGCATTTTACTCTTCTGTCCCATTTACTCTTGTTATATGCTGGATTGGATTTAATATGCAGAGTCTTATATTTTTAGTCAAAAAATACTTTTCCTGAGTGCTTCTCAGGAGCTACCTCTACTAGGCATCTCCTGAACACAGTTGCCACATATTAAAACCCATCAGGTTAACAGCTTTGTATAGAAGGACAAGTTAAGCAAAGTACTAAGCAATAACCTGAGAGGTAGGTTAGCATAAAGAGGATAAATACATACCTGGAAAATTTATACAAAAGATAGAACTTTCCCAATGCCTGTCACCATGGCATTTTTCTACTCAATTCTGTCTGAGTGATGTGATGCTAACAGCAATAGTGGGGACATTTTGTCTGCCTTTTTGCCACAGTAAACAGAAAACAAGGAGGTATTTTACTTTAGAGTAATTGTAACAATCTGGAAAGACTAAAGATTGTGCTGCCTTTTTGCATATCATTTTCCTCTCTAGTTTTGAGAGCATACTTATGTGTATAATCCAATTAGACATCTCACTTGGCTCAAAAGATTAAACCAGTAAAAGTGACTAGTGTCACTGTTACTGAAATTATTAACTACCATCTGTTGAGGGCTACCTACATGGACTGTGCCAAGCACATTCTATGCATTAACCTAGTTCATGCTCATATCACTCCCCAGAAGCAGTATTATTAGTTTCATAATACAGATGCAAAAAATGAGCTCAGGGCAGTGAAATAAATTGGTTAATTTCTTGCCATAATTTAGTTGAATTAAAAATCAAAGTAGTTCTGTCTAGTTCCCAGCCCCAGCTTTCTCATTAATATTACTCCCTTTAATGAGTCTGTATAGTAAAATAGCTATATTAGTAATTGACACTGACTAAGAAAAAAACAGATAGAGACAGAAAATTTAAGAAAATCATTTGCACTTGCCTGAATATACAGACTTTCTTTCATACACTGGAGGAGAAAGATGTTCCATATTAATGAGAATTCAAAGTTAGGGAAAGTGAAGTCCATTTATACAGAAGCTAATTTAGATAGTACTTTTACTTGAAATTTCTTTCTGGGTAGTTGACTATGCTTTAGAAGTCAATTGAAACTGCCTGTTTCACCTTCTGAAATACACTAAACACACATCCCTGTAAACTAAAGTATATGATATCATGCGAATAATGGACTCAGGTAATTTTTATTGCCCACTAACAAACTAACAAAATCAGTTTCAAAGACAAAAAGTATTTTTCTACTCCAGTGACAGAACTCCCTTTAGTTTCTTCTTCACATACCCAAGGACACTATTTTGTTATATTGGATATGAGGGGAGGGAAAGCACTGAATTTGGATATTGATTTAAACTTACCAAGCCATAGCAATTACACCCTTGGTAAAGCTAAGCTTTTCTAAGCTATAATTTGCCAATATCTTGTCTTAAGGAAGAAATACAAAACTATCTCTTGTCCCGAGAAGAGCTCTCCATGTTATGAAATAACTTGTGCTGCCCTCCCTTCCTCATGCAAATGAATTAATACACCAAAATGTAATCTAGAATGCATTGTCTAAGGTTAAAAGACCCTATACACAGTCAGGCAGCCTAATTCGGTCTGAAGAATTCATCAGGCAGTGGTTTTGGATTTCATTGTTCCACGGCATTGAGTGTGCGTACTCGGAGTTTGCGGTTCTTTTAGATTGAGTTCTATTTGTGTACAGATGGATTATAGTATGAGATCTACAATAGACAGGCATTGTTTTTCCTAATTTATTTACTTTTGCTTTTCCATTCTGCATTATTGCTAATAATGTTTTGCCTCCCTCTAAAAATTGCTGAAATAATTCAAAAACCATGGCCAAAAATGTCCATGGAATAAAAAAAAAAATCACACCTTAGAATCATGTTAGCCATAATAAATTTTCTACCCCTCTGCAATTCATGTACAGGAGAAACTCTTCAAGGATTTCAGACTTCAGATTTAAGACTTCAGCTCTTCACACCAGAAACCTGGTAAATCTACTTCTTTACATCCTTTTGATCTGACACATTCCTTGCTCTCAGACACAGTACCCTCCTGGACAAGGAATGAGGAGATGTCTGTTCAACTTAGTGAATCTACAGGCCTGAGCATACAGTCACATCCACCAACACATTTTTGTTTGCGTGTGTCACCTGCAAACACCCACATCCCTACCTGGTGAGACAAGAAAAAAGTCAAATTATATCTGAAAACTTAAACAAATATACAATTATTTCGATAAAAATTTACCAATACATGACTAAACATAGACCAGTTCTCTATTTGGCACCTAGAATACAGCAAGACAAAACATAAAACTTCTGAAGTTCTATAATTTTATAAATGTATGATTACACTTAATTGGGTATATATTTAGTTTAGCACCCCATAAAAATTATAGGCCACTAGGAACTAAGCAAAACAAGTAAAAAATCATATAAACACATAATTAACAAATAATGGTTTGTGCTAAGAAGTATACAGATAGGTATTAAATAGCCAGTTAAGAAGGATTTCTCCTGGGCAGTGATTCTCAGCAAGGCGGTAAAAAGAAGGAAGAACAATATAGTAAAACCCAGTTGGGAAGAGAATGCCAGCAAAGTCAAAACTATGTATTTAAACTTAAAACTAGATAGGTATGGTTCAGCGCCTGAAGGTTAGGAACAACTGGAACAAAGAAAGGGAGGGGGAAATGGCTTCACCTACAGCTGAAGGTCAGCAAGTGCTTAAACATGAGGTCGCTGACATCATGATGAAGTGACTAGACTCCAAATCCAATGGGAAGCATTAAATATTTGTAGGCAGAAAAGATATACCATCAGCCTTGTATTTTGAAAAGCTCACTCTGGTTGTTATGTAGGAAATATATTTAGAAGGGGTCAAGAGCAGTAACTTTCATGAAAACCAAGCTAAATATGCATGTTTGAGATAACAATGTTAGGTGCTTCCCTCTTAGGCTTGCATGCATCTCAGCGCCGTCCTTGAAGCAAACAACACCCAGCACAAGCAAGATGCTGAAGGACTTTGCTTATAACAAAGAATGGGATCAACTACTACCTTTTCGTTTTCTCTAGTTGGCAATAGTGTCATAAAAATAAGACTGAAATACAAATTAGGAACCAATTTAATATTAACATTTATTAAGCACCAAGTCTTGTGGTAAGTGCTGAGGACTTTAAAGACTGTCAAATTAACAGGGAAGCCAGACTTAGTAAAATAAACAATTGTAACTCAAAGACTTTGTGGTGGTCTTTCAGGTGTTAGGGAATCACTGTGAATATTACAGGTGGTGTTGCTGGAGGGAGGACCCTGTGTCTGTCCTTTCACAATATACCCTCCAGTCAAGATGAAAAGACAGGTTCAAAATACACAGGCGTTCTCATCTTCTTATATGTGAACACTACCCTGTGTGCCTAAAACTGAAGACCTTGGAACTCTTAAGATTCAGATGCCAAGTTGTAAATTGCATAAACTTAGCTATTCCCCAAACAACTGTTCGAGTGTGTTGATGGTTGAGTTCCAGGAATAAAAGTGACTTGAAAATGTCAGGAAGGATTCATATCCACCCAGTTCAGTTCCCCAAAATATAAACTAGTTATTGTGGAAAAAACAACAACAACAAACCTGATACTACGATGAATTTTGAATCTTCTTAAAACATTCTTATTTATTTCTTCACATTATAGAATTTCTCTCCTCAGACACATGGCCAATAAACATGAAAAAACATTCAACATCACTTATCAGGAAAATGTAAATCAAAACCAAAATGAGATACTACTTCACACTGTGAGAATGACCAATATCTACCCCCCAAAAAAGAAAGATAATGAAACAGGTGCTGATGAGGTGATGACGATGTGAAGAAAAGGATAAGATTAACAGAGCTATTTGCTTGAACATTTATTATCTCTACTTTTGTAAAGTTTAAATTTAGAATTTTTAAAAATAAGCAAAATATTAAAAATAAGAAAATCTTATAAAATCAAAAGACTCTAAGTAAAAGTAAATAGGGTTTTCTTGCTGTTGCTATAAAGGGAGGGGGGGAGAAGAGGGAAGGGGAAGGAAGGGGAGTAAGGGAGGGACGGAGGGAAGGAGCAAAAGAAGCATAAAAGAATCCTAAGACAAATATCCAACTAACTGGAGAGATGAAAAGAAAACTATAATCTGAAAGGACAGGATTTTATTTTACTGAAGAATAATGAGCATAATTATAGGTTGTACTTGATGCCTTCGAGTTTACAGCATGTTTACCTTCATACATTATTTTGCAAGATACTTAAAATATCCTTGTAGAAAAAAAAAAGTAGAACTAGATCTTTTTACCTAGTAAGGAATTTAAAGGTGGAAAAATTAGTAGCTTATTCAAAATCATGCTAGTTAACATAAGAGTTGTACTCAAACTTTGGTCTTCTGACTTTTAGCTTACTCATTTATCCTATCTGTCTCTTTACTGATGAACTTTGTGTACATTAATTACATTTTTCTGGCACTTTGTCTATTCATTCGTTAAGTCAAAAGGAAGGAGAAAATAGTCAAAATTGTAACTGAATTAACTTTGATGCAATCAGAATCACTACCAGTGGTCTAATTTGCAATAGTGTTCACAGTATTACAGATTTGTCACTTACCTCTCTGTCATTATGTAGTTATTGGCACATACTGCCCTCCCAAAATGTAGGAAACATGTCAGTACAGACAGTGGTCAAAAGTCAGTACATGAATCAGCTTCCCTTCTGGAATAATCAAGATAATTTAGAAATAAAGGAGAAAAACTTAAGAGTATTATGTTATCTTGTTTTAAGAATTACTAGAAATTAATGTAATAAAACTGTGGCATGAGAATAGATGTATAGAGCAAGGGAATAGAATAAGAAGTTCAGAATGTTACCTACACATATAGAGTCAAGTGATTCTTGACAATCATATCAAAATAAATCACTGAAGAAAGAATTATATTTTTAACAAATGGAGATGGAACCATTGTATGAACATATGAAAACATACTAACCTCGACACCTTGCTACGCATTATGGACCCAAAAATGGGTCAAAGAACCAAATATAAAGACTAGAGTCTTCAACTACTAGCAACAAAGAAAATTTTCACAACCTTGAATAGGTAAGATTTTCTTAGACAAGACCAAAAGTAGTGCTAAAAGAAAAACAGAAGCTGATTAATTGTAGTTCGTTAAAATTAAAGCATTGCTTTTCAAAAAACATGCAGAAGAACATGGAAATGCAACCAAAAAAAAATCTAGAGTCTAAAAGTACAATGCAAGCAATGACAAAGGCTTTATATTCAGAATGTATAGCACACAACGCTCTAATAAGAAAACAAGCCAATAAAAACAGGCAAAAGAGTTGATCACAGATTTTATTAAAATTAATATTCAAATAGTCAAAATTGGCTGCAAAGGTGCTTAGCATCTGTAATCAGCAGGGAGATGCAAATTACAATGACAACCATATATCTATACACACTAAAATAGCTAAAAAGAAGGTCAATACTGGGTACTGGTGAGGATATGGAGCAGCAGGGCCACAAAAATAACTTGTGGGAATGTAAAATGTTAGAACACTTTAGAAATCCCCATGGTAGTGCCTTTTCACTGGCCCAGCAACTATATTATTTGGTATTTGCCAAGATTAATGAAAGTGTGCATACTATTACATAAAAGTTCATGATTCTTATTGATAAGTTATAAGTAGGAAACCAGGTGGGTACCAATAGATGAAAGGATACATAACTACCATACATTTCTTCCGTGCAATTATCATCATCAATAGAAAAGGAATGAACAGCTAAATATCACATGAGTTAGCTCAACTTCTCTAAGAAACAGAATCAGAGGGTATATATTGGGGCAGGGCATTTGGCTGCAAATCGGACATTAGAATAGAATTAAACATGACGCAAGACTTACTGGGGAAACACCATTAGAGAAACAAAGGAAGAATGGGAAGAAGCACCCCAAGTCTCAGATGACAGGGAGACTTAGCCCCTGTGTAGGAGATAGGGAAGGAAAAAGTATAAGCTAACAAGCATCCTCAGAGGACAGCAGAGTTCTAAGATTTTGTCAAGGCCCACAGGGAGTCCTTGAGCCAAGAACTGCTGATCAGAAAGTTCTGCTTCTCACAGGAAAGGACTTGTGCCAGCAATGCTGCCATGTGCAATCACTGACTGGGAGTGGGCTAAGATCAGGCCTCAGTCATGAGCAAGGTCATAGTCAGGCTTCGTCAGTTCTGCTCTCTGCAGAGAGAGGAAAGCAGAGCACTTTCATGACCACCCAATGCAGAC
This sequence comes from Uropsilus gracilis, assembly GCA_004024945.1. Lineage (NCBI taxonomy): Eukaryota > Metazoa > Chordata > Mammalia > Eulipotyphla > Talpidae > Uropsilus > Uropsilus gracilis. The sequence goes on from PVHY01003403.1 coordinate 74,845, forward strand.
TGCATGGATGGATCTAAAAATATCTGCTAACTGAAAAAAGTCAGACAGAGTAACAGCATATGACCGCATTTATATGAAGTTCTACACACAAGGCAAAATTAATACTCACTTTAATGTTTTATATTATTCACTAATAAAATCTACCAGTATTTCAGTGGCAGAAATCAAATCAGTGATTGCCAGGAGCAATAAATTAGTAGAACTGACTGCAAAGCAATCTGGTGGTAGGAATCTACATCTGGTTCAGGCTGTTCATAAACTCATCAAACTGTCATGTTTAACATGCATCTATTGTAATGGGTAGTTCAGTAAAGTTAATTTAAAATGGAAATTCTAGTTCTAACAAAAATGTTTTCAAAAGAATCAATAAACATACTGTATAAAACACTTAGAATGTACCTATCTTAATGTGCATCTCAACAAAGGTCATTTAAAAATTTACTTTTTTTTTTTTTTGAGACTCGGTCTCACTATTTTTGCCTGTGGAACTGTAGGCTCATGTTTCTGGGGTACCACAGACTCAAGCAATCCCCAGCCTCAGCTTCCCAAGTAGCTGGGATTACAGGTGCGCGCCATCACACCCAGCTATTTTGGGGGGACTAGGTCTCTCTGTGTTGCCCCGGGCAGGACTCAAACCGCAATTCCTGGCCCCAGCCATGGCTTCATAGGCTGCCGCTTACAGGCATGTGACACCATGCCCGGCCTAAAAAGTAACTTTTAAGCAAAATAAATCTGTTTATAATCTTCCATAAAAAACTATGATATCATATATTCAAAATTGTATATGTCTGAAAAGATGGTTGAAAAAAATGTAGCATGTTGTTGTCACTCTATTTTCAGTGCTTCATTCCTTCATGTTAGCTTGCCTATAGACATCAGACCAGGGATGAACATTGCTGTTCTAATTTGAGACACAGGTTTAATCTTATTTGTTGTTAGCTGAGTTTGTGTTTCAGACTGGTAGTCTGGGTACATGGGCCACCTACTCTTTGCTATAATTCTTATAATAAATTAGAGGGACAGGTTTTTTTTTAATGACTTTGTGAACTTGAAGAGCAAGCTTCTTAAATATAATGATACATGCATACGTAACCCATTTATTCCCTTCTGAACAGGAAGACTACTTTTAGCCAACATATTGGTTTCCTTGCACATTTGACTTGTGCTTGAAACAAATTTTCCTAAAGTCTTTTGATTTGAATACCTTTAATAGCAAGACGTGATTTTCTTCTTTTTCCAGCTCTAAGTGTATATATGTCAAGTAAATATTAGTTACTATTCTTTAAGCACTTCCGATGAGCCAGCTTTTCAATCACAGTGAGACTTATTCTCAAAATAGTAGTATCTATTTTGCCTACCATCGTGCAGCTATTTATTTGTGCTCATGAGACTTTAACTCATGTTTGTCTGGTTTCAATGTCTATAAACTGAACAATGATGCCTGGATACTAGTTTTTCCATTATTATCTCTATATTTGAAATGAATGGCTAAAATTGTGAGAATAGCTCAGTTTTTGACAAGGTTTTAGATATAAGCCAGGCGTTTAAACAAAATGCTTTATCAGCCTCCTAATGTATGGATAGAGAGGAGAGCATTTTACAGTGAATAATGGAGTGAGAATGACTCTCTCTTAAGTTAGTTACCCAGTTCAAAAAGCTGAACATAAGTTTCAGATGATTTCTCTCTATTTACTCATTATTCTAACATGTAAACAAATTACCCAGAGAGGGAGAAAAGTGTTTTTAATAATTGCATTAAGATTATTTTCAAATAATTGCACTGGGCTAGACTATTATAAACTTGATTTTGAAATATTAATCTTAATCTGACACTAAAATTATTTCCAAAACAGTTACCATACTTTCATATGTCAAAACAGAACAAGTTCATGGGGAAGGCTAGTTCCAACCACAGTGACTGGACAGTTGACAGAGAACAATTAGCAATAAAGAAATGGTTTTCCCAAGAAAATCTCTGTTTTACAATTGACGTCATTTTATAGTTATGCTTTCCTCCTTAAATTTCTTCCCTAAAACTACTATTGAGCTGGAAATTCTTGGAATAATTATTCCCTTTTTCTCTAGTCAGTTTACTGGGCAAATGGGCATAATGGAATGGTACTCCTTGAAATCCCGTCAGAAGGTTTTTATGTAATGAGAAAAAAATCCCATCTTCCCCGTCAATCTGAGACATGCCATACTTATTCTGTATTGGTTATCCTTAGAAACTCATTAAAAATAAAGTTTTGCATGCTTTAAATCTAGAACCACTCATCTGGGAATCTGTTCTTGGGTGGGATGGGAGTTTAGCAGAAAGGCAAGTTCTTCAAGTCTTCTGCGTGGTATCGTTAAAGGGGAGAGCTTGGCTACTTGTCATGCTTGCAAGTGCACACATCACAGAGATTGGCCTGGCCATATGTAAATCAAACAGTCCTACATACAAATTAGAAGACCTGATGTTTGAGGCTTACACAGTCACTAACTACATGACTCTGAAGAAAACTACATTTCCTTTCATGACTAACGTGTCTTCACCTACTAATAAATTTCAAACTCCAATGTACAAGAAATGGTTGTTGTCTCACCCATGTGACCTCAGTCTTATTTTTATCAAACAAGGACATTTCCACTGCCAGGACCTACATATTACCATACATTAAAGAAGGCCACAAGTGGTGGGAATTTACATGCCTCAGAACAGCTCTCACAGAGTGACTGAAGGCAGTTGATGAGTAAATACTTCAAATACCTTTCTTCTCTGTAATAATTATGAGCCACATGTTCCTCATAGTCTCTCTGAAGTCTGTAACATAATCAGGTTCTAGGTCCTTAAAACAGTAACTTCCTTCATAAGGGAAATAGTATTGGCTTTCCCCTTCATTAAATGGTGCTGGGCAAACTGAACTGCTATCTCACAACAAAAAAAAAATGAAAAAGAAAAAAGAAAACTCAAATGGATAAAATATTTGGAAGTAGGACCTAAAATCATAAAATATATAGAACATAAGCAAAATACCTCATGACATAAAAAATATCATTGAGAACTCATTCCCCCAAACAAGGAAAACAAAGGAGAAGATAAATAGTAGGGAACATATCAAACTAAAAAAAAAAATTCTGGATAGCAAAATAAAGTAACCAAATAGCAAAACAAATAGCAAAAGTAAACAAAATAATGCCTTACTGCATGGGAGCAAATATTTGCACACCATACAACTGATAAAGGACTGATATCAAAGATATCAAAGAGCTCAAACATTCAATTTTTTAAAAGGAAAACAACTTAGTCAAAAAATGGACATAACTATAAAGACACTTTTTTAGAGAACAAATGGAAATGATCAACAGGAATATGAAAAAAAATTATGCAACATCTTTTATTATCAGGAAAATGGAAGTCAAAACCACAAAGAGGTTGCATCTCACACTTGTAAGAATGGCTCATATTAAAATCACCAAGAAACAACAAATGCTAGCAATGATGTGGTGGAAAGGAAACCCTCTTACACTGCTGGTGGGAATGCAAACTATTCCAGTTAACTATGAAAAGCTGTGTGGAGGTTCTTCAGAATACTCAAAGTAGATCTACCATATGACCCATACTCCTAGGAATGTACCCAAAGGACATTAAAATACCAATTCAAAAGCAAATCTGCACTCCTACATTTATTTCAGGGCTATTTACAAAATTGCTAAGACATGAAAATGACCCAGATGCCCCAAACCAGATGAATGGATCAAGATGTAGTATACAACAGAATACTATTCGGTGATGAAAAAAGATAAACTCATGCCATTTGCAGCAACAAGGATGGAGCTGGAAGGGATTATCTTAAGCAAAATAAGGAACAAAATAAATATAAGATGGTTTCAATTGCATGCGGAATATAGAGAAACTGAACAAAGGGTCAGGAGAAAGATAACAGACAGCAGGAGAGGGAAAAGAGGAAGGGTCAAAATAGGGGAGGAAAGACCCCAAGGAACTCAAATGGGATATCAAGGGTGTTATGTGGCAGAAGAACTGCCTACCACCTACTTTCTGAGGAGAGAATCCAAATCACGTGCAAAAATAATGATATAAGAAAATAAATACATTTACTATTTTGGATAAAGTATTTCATTCTCTCAGTTCCAGCACCCTTCTAAATTTTCTCCAAATTAACAATTTGCAATGATCCTCAGCTTACAATCAGCCTCTGAGCAACCCATTCCAAGTAAGGCAATTGGCCCTTTAAAAGGAAAGTTAATTTTGTAAGAGACCTGATGTGACTAAAATAATTATGTTCATAAAGCAACTTGTGCTATTCTTTTTTGTTTTCAACTTTCACTATTTCTTTGTTAAAGGCATTTTAATGCACATTTAGTCAGAAAAAATCTGGAGTATATACATAAATTTCTTTTATAATTAAAGAGCCACTAATAACCCCAGAGATTGGTGCCTTCAATATTTTGGTATATGTGGTATACTACCACATATTTTCATGATGTAGATGTAGCTCATGTATCATCATACAAATGAGAATACAGTTTTTTTTATGTGATGATAGATGACAAGTCTCTATTTCCAAATATTTGATACTTTTGATACTTTTTTATCATCATTCTTAATGGTGACACAAGATTCTATTGTGGCTCAAGACAAATCATTACAAAATATGCAAAAGTGGTATATTTATTATTTTGAATTAAAGTCACTTGAGAAACAATTGATGAAGAATAATGTTTTAACCCTTTCTGACCTCCCAAAGAGCAAGTATCAAATCTCCAATGTGAAGGGTGCCCTCCTGTACAAAAGAAAGAGGCACCATCAAAGACCTTTTCCAGGGTCAGTTTCTCCTATAAAAATAAACTCTTGTACAAAAAAAAAAAGATAAACTTAAATCCTTTGCAGCAACAGGGATGCATCTGGAAGAGGCGATTATAAGTGAAATAATCCATTAGGAGAAAGATAAATACTGGGTGGTGTTGCTTATATGTGGAATAGAGAGAAATTGGACAAAGGGTTAAATAAAAAAAATTTTAAAAACCCTTGAAAGCACACACACAGAACTGAGACATTGAGAGGAGAGGAAACGTAATAGAGGCTTGGTGTTTTCAAGTGGGAGCATGATGGTAACACACTGGAAGAGAGCCAGGGAGTCTATAATTCCAAAATATAAACAACAATGTAAAATAGAGGGAGAGGGAAAAAAATAAGTGACTAAACTCCATAAATCCTTCATTAAATTGAGAGTTGAAACTTAAATTTCTTTATACTATCAATCCTTCACAAACCTGCTGCATTTAGGCCAATAGAGGGAGTTAGACCATCATTCCTCATCAACTGTTTCCAAGCAACTTTAACTCAAAAATAGATATGCCATTTGTGCACATTTTGGAGTTACGTGCCCTGAGAATCTGTTCCATCTTTTAAAATAATGATATAGAATACATATTTGTGATCTATCATCACATGAAAACAATTTTTGTATGCTTACTTTTACAATGATACAACATATGTACAATTTGTTGCAAAGCATACAAGTTTAATCATAACTCCAGTCCCAAATTTAAAAGATACTTCTTTGTTCTGAAATCAAATTTTCTCCTGGTAATCTGTCTTGTGTCAATTTAATCATTATTCCAGCCCAAAGAGCCAAGAAAGCATGGAAGAACTTTTTTGTTTCCTAATAAATTCTGTCTCATTTTCCCAATCCATCACAATTTTAAGATTCCAATACATTCCAATATATTATAATTTTTAAACCACATTTCCCATTTTTGGACACTTCAAAGATTCCTAATTTTTATATTAAAATTACCTTTAATATATATTTTGCATATGTATCTCTGTGTCCTATTCTAATTTTTATTCATACAAGGTTAGTGCTGGATCAAAAGACAAAAATGACTTTAAAAGACTGAGTATATAAAACAAAGCAGGTGGTCCAAACACCAAAATTTGTGGCACATATAAGTGACAATGCTTCATTCTCAAACCTGCACCAATAACTACAAAGAGAAGTTCCCTGTTCTCTAGTAAGCAATTTTATTAACTAAAAAGATTTTTCAGTATTTTGTGCTTATTGGTCACTTATATTTCTTCTTAGTGAACTACATATTTTTGTTCTTATTCCATTTTTTCTTATGGGAATATTCATCATCTTCTACTCATTTTTTAGGAGTTTATTATGCAATGAAACTAAACCTGTATTACTCAAGTGACAAACCTTGTTGGATTTTTACAAACCAAATTGTTTATTTTACTGGATGGAAGCTGCCAACCTTTATGAGTGACTTCTGGCTATGACATTACTTCAAATTTATATAGATGTTCATCAACATTTTCTTCTAGTATATTTGTCTTATTTTTACATTATGATCTATCTATCTGCGATTAAGTTCAGTATCTAGATACTAGGTAAAGATCAATATTTTTATTTCAATAATTATTGACACTACTATTGCTAGAATCTGGGGACACAGAAGGATATAACACACAGCTTGTCTCCCCAAGCTCAGGGAGCTGGGAGAATGAATGTTCTGTTTCTCAATTGAGTGACTCCTCTGACCACAAATTATTTTTGAGGCACTGAAGACTTTGAAAATAAAAGAGCCCAAACTGACCTGCCAGTGTAATGAAACCCAAACCCTTGAAGCTCATGAACTTGTGGCATTTTCCCTCTTAATGGATATTGCAAAAGTCTGCTTGAGCTGCAGTCAGGTCAGCTCTCACACTAAGCCCTCTTTAGCCTCATAGTTCATAAAATCTAAGCAAAAGAAAATTCTTAAGCCAGAATTGCCTACATCCAAGCTAATAATAGTTTTCTCATTGCAGCTTCATATCTAAACAGATTGCAATCTCTGCAAGTAAAGTGCTTTGAGAAAAAACACATTAGCATAATCTGAAAATAATTGCTGAACACTGAGCTATTAGAGCTTTTGACTGGTGAGATATGAATGTTCTGAGATTGATGAAGCTGCAAAATTACTCCACCCCCTATACAAACATACATAGCATCCACACAAAGTCACTGCAAACACTTTTTACTTGCATCACTTGCCTTGAGGGCAGATACTGTTTGTACCCCCAAATTTCAGATCAATAAACTGAGCCTCACCTATGAATAAGTTTATCATTCAAACAAATGCTTATCCCTAGGGATCAGTTGGCACCCTAGCTTGGGCAGACCATGACAAAATAAAGGGAACAGTTTTCTACAATTCTACAGAACACTCTCTGGTCACCTTTCTGTCTCTTATGTGCTCTGTGACCTAGGTCAGATGACTTAACCTCTCTGAACTTTTTTACTATCTATCTGTGAAGCAAAGATATTGAACTGGATATTAAAAGCCCTTCAGCACTAACACAGTTTATTTCTAGTGTTAATATTCATAGCTCCTCCAATACTAAAAGTAAAAACTCAGGTCTCTGAAAGACTCAGAGGAAGCCAGGTTCACATTTGAATTGCAAATAGTCAGTGAAAAGCTGGGTGGTGTTCATCTCATATTTATTTGGTTGCTGTGATGTGTAAGAGTGTAAGACTGACAGCATTTACAGTTTCTTAAGAGAGGGTTTCAGAGCAGGATCACAAACATTGCCCATTGCATTAGCAACGTCATTTAAGGAAAATGCTATGCCTCCTGTTCTCCTATTTTGGTCTAAGATAATGCACTGAATTGTTTCAGAATGGGAAGAGAATTATTGACTAAAGATAGTTGAGTATGCTTGTTCCATTTTAGGGGCTTTGGAAGTTAATAGCAGGTAAGAATAAGATTTAGCGGGGCTATAATAGCAAAATGAGCATCAGAAACCTGAATCTCCTTTCCTAGAGCCCAGTTATTTCTACACCGTCAGAGTAAATTATTGACAAAACTATCTGGTCTTTTGCAAGAGAACACGCAACTCCCTGGTTCTGAACAGGTGATATGTTTTACACTGTGAATGAAGAAAGAAACTAATTTTGGTCTCAAAGCACTGATAATTTCTCCAGACTTGCATCTCTGATTGTGAACTATTCTTATCTCTAAATGCAAAAATAGAGAGAGAGAAAATATTATTTTTACAATTGAGAGAGATCAAAGCAATGCAAAGCATACTGATTAATTACAAGCTTACAAGCAACCGTAGCCTGTGTGCATTCAATGCTACTGACATGATAACGAAATAGAGTCACATACACCAGTATGGGTGTGGCCACAGGGTTTCACCCTGCACCTGTCTTTACAGTATTAACATGTTCAGAGCAACCAAACGATGGGGACATATTTTGTATGTTCTGCCCTCAGGTGGCACTTTTATTTGTATTTTTCTCCCCCGAACAGGGCTGATTTATATTAATATATTATGAACATAAGCTTCAGTAATATAGAGGTCAGCATACAAGGTGCCACATTTCAGGAAACTACTCAGTGTGTCAGTGTTTATTTATTTTTGTTCAAGTGCTTACCATGGGAGAAGGATCTGTCTCTCTGACAAACTGGGCATTGAGACTGCTACTTAACCTTTGGAAGCAGAGTTGGAGAAAATCAAAATGCACACACAGTTCTATGTTTCTTTCAGTCCCTCATCTTTCTTTGAAAGGTGGTGAGGAAATGAGCCTCTAGGGGACTGCTTTCTGCTTGCCCCTGACTCACCTGCACCTGCAGTCACCATGAGTGTACCATTTACATGGCCTTTCAAAGCCCTTTCCTGAAAACAACAATTTACAAAAAAAAGTAAAGCAGATGCTATCACATTGGGTTTCCTCTTTGAAGTCAAACCAAATTCAAAGTCAAACCAAATTCAATGTAGTCCAATAATGTTCTGGGTTCGTGAGAGGGGTTTATGTCAACCATTGTATTATTTATGACGTATCCTCCCCCCCCCCCCTATTTTTAGCTATCTATGTTCACTTTAGGGCTTTCAGCATAAGGAGTTAGGCAGGTAATCATTTCTTCTTGCTATTACTAGAAAGTTAATCACATTTTTTTGAGAAAAAATGTTGAGGGAATGCATTAGTGGGGTATAAAATTATTCCATATAATACTATAATAGTGAATATATAACACCCTGCATTTGTCAAAAACCTTAGAATCCTATAGCACAAAAATTGAAATGTAATATATGCTAAATAGAAAAATCATCAGGTCAGGGATCTCAGGAAGGAATGCAGACTGGGACAAGATAATCCAGCTGTCTTATGAATGTATGAAACATCTCTGACAGAGGTCAGTGGAAAAGGTGCTGTTCTAAGTAACTCTGCAAATGAGTAGAATTTGTAAGATGAAGAAGGGCAAAAGGAACCACACATAAGCACTGCATTCTAGATGAAATAGCTGGGACCCATGGGAGGGTGGGTAACTCTGACCTACTACACATGTATTCTGGAATTGTCATTAAATGTATAGGTGGCAGACCATGGGAGTGAGATTCCTCACTATAGGAGTGAGGATGACAGATAAGCAAGGGGGATTTAGGAAGAACTGGGAAGAGCAAAGCTAAAGACTTCATCAAAAATGATGGTTTATGATTATATACAAAAATATTTGTAGGTATATATACATGTACATATAGATATAGATATAAAATGAACTAGTATATAAACATTCATTTCTTTGCTCTGAAAGCTGAGAGGGTTTAAAATGAATGACACCCAATAGTCATGAGCACATCTAGCATCTATATCTTAATTTCTAGTACTTTCTCATATAATACACCAAAGCTCCTTAGAAAATGGCTTATTCTAGAATGAGTGAAGGAAACTGGATCCACCACATATTGAAGTGCTAGAAAATCAAAGTACTAAAAAAATAGCAATAGTGGTGGAGAAATAGTGTTCAAGGGAACAGAGGAACCAACTTAAAGAGCTGACTTGCCAATGCTGATTACCAACGCTGGAACAAGTTAAACACCAAAATGAAAAAAGTAGTATGAGATGTTAACCTGAAGTATATGGTGAAATTTCAAAGAGTCTAATGATTTAAACAACTAAATAAATTTCTATGTAGAAGAATTCCAAATAATTTCCCATACCTGGGTTGTGCACATAGTGACTTCCTTCTAAAGAGTATATATGGGAAGGGGGAGTAAGTCTACTGAGAACCTACAAAGACTACTTTAGCAAGGTAATCAATATCACTTGAACAGTCATGAGTTGTACTGACGACTAATGTGATAACTTGGATGGAATCATGGAAATAAAATAATATTTTTAAAGCAATGAACAAAAATAGACTTTAATAATAACCATAAAAATCAACAATAGTAAATAGGTTATAGCAAATATACACATTAATATAAGATCCTGGTAATAGAGGAATGTGTGTGAGGAAGTATGTGAAATCTTTCTGTACTATCTCTTCATTATTTCTGAAAATCTAAATTTTTTGAAAAATTAAGTCTATAAAAAGAAAGCCAGCATTTAAGTTTCTCCTAGCAGAACCAATGGGGGAAGGAGACTATTATGTTTACCCAAATATTTCCTATGTTTAAGGTCAGAACCACTGTGTATTTATATGTTAAAAAAATGATTTAAGGCAGAGAGAAGTTCCTCTCCTTAAAAGTCATTAAGATGCCACTGACATGAAATCTTCCATGTCAGTAAGGAGTCCATGATCATTTAATGCCATCAATAAAGGGAGAGACAACAAACAACAAAAGTCAAATATTATCAACAACCACACAGAGATTAGTGAATCTGACTGAATATTTTCCATCACACTTCATCAACTCCCTACATCATCACCCCTTACACCTTAGTCCTCTGGAACACAATGAATCCAAACATGAAATCATAATATTCTCCATTAATTCTGGTTCTCTTCTTGCTTCACTGAGCTATAGTGTCATAACCCATAAAGGAAGTGAGAAAAGTCTTTATGGTGATCTATGGTTGCCTATTTTTCCACACTATTCTTTTCCAACTTAGCACCAATCTGTCCATTAATGTTCCAAATACTATTTTCATTTTATTTATTTTTTTAGAGACTAGGTCTTGCTATGTTGCCCAGGGTTGCCTTGAACCCACAGAATAAGTGATTCCTAGCTTCACCCTCCCAGGTAGCTGGGATTACAGGTGAGCGCCACCATACCTAGTTCAAATATTCTTTTTAAATTTGCCCATTTACCCCATCTCCAATTGCATCACAATATCCCACTAAGAAAACCACCCTCTAGCAGCTTTCTACTAACCCCCACCTGATTTAACACAATAAATACTTAATTGTCTAAATGTATTCATACTAGCTCCCTGATACTACTTTCTGCATGATGCAGTCAGATTGATATCTTCAAAATACTAAAGTATTTATGAGTCTAGTTTAAAACCTTCAATGGTTTCTCATGGTCTTAGGATAAAAACTAAAGATAGTAGTAGAAAGTAGATTAAAAAATAAAGATAGTAGTCAAGTAAAAATAGAAAAAAGATAGACAACCTACTAGACAATACCTGTGAAATCTGACTTCTGCCCGCCCCTCCTTATTCTCACACTGCAACAATGGTGATCTTTTTTGAGTTTGAGAGTTTAAAAGTCACCATGCTACTTTTTGTTTTGAGTCCTTTTCACAATCTCTTCTTCTAGAATGTTCTTTTCTCTCCTCAGCTTACTCAATACCCATTCATTGTTGTTGTTGTTGTTTTACTCAAATATCTTCCAGAGGACTTATCTTCCAAATCGCAATACCTCAAAGACTAAATACTCTTATTACACGTACTCTTAGAATTATGTCCCTTTATTTCATAGACTCACCTTTAGTTGGAAAAAATATACTCAGTTTTACAACTATTTGAATTATGCTCACCTATCTCATCAAGCAACAATCTATATGAGAGAGGCTACATTTGCTTTTTCAGATACTCAGAAAATATGCATCAAATGAACAAATGAAGCAAAGGGAGATTTCTATCTCCATAAAACACAGATTTAGGTAAAACATACCAGACATCTTATTCAATACTAATAATCTCAAAATACATTCCCTTAAAGAAGAATTCAACCAGAAACCTTCTCTCTCATAGTCTCTTGCTAGTCAACTGACTTCAGGGAAGGGTCATAAGGTAGACACATGATAAAACTACTCTCATTCTCCTCTTAATATGGGGTCTTGTTAAAACTAATCTGCTTTTTTCCTGAGAATGAAAAGGGGCAGAACATTTAAACCCTGGTAAGTGTTCCCTGAAGTCCTTCTGGGACTTGTCCACCAATTCCAGACATTGACTGAAAATGACAGAAAAGTGAATCTTTTTGTCCCCACATAATTATAAACCAATGAAAGCAATTAATTGCCTGAGCTATTCAACTATTCTATAAAGTACGTGGGCACCTTCTCTTTACTTTGTTGTACTGGAAGGCTGACTTTTTTTCCCCTTCAGGCTTACCATCTCAACAGTAAAGGAACAGTCCCATCCATGGGCATCATCCTCAATTTTCTAAGCAGGAATAAGAGGTTAAAGAAGTTGTAGTTGTTGCCTTTATGATTTAGAAATATGGATATCCCCTGTTACAAAGAAAGAGGGCAAGTATTATACATCTTTGAACCAAAATTTTCAGAATTTCAAAACAGAGAAAGTATCTTGACAGAACTAGTATCACCTATGTTAAATCAATTAAATTTAATCAATACTAGCTGAATATCTCCACATTGCTCTCCTAGATATTTGAATCCACAGTTGGATGTTTGAATCAAGTTCTAAAGTGAAATTTAATAATCAATTTCCAAATATACCTCCCAGTTGAGTAACAAAGAAGAGGAAGCCATTCTCACAATTATTTAACCCAACTTTATCCTTTCTCACAAATCTGTGTTCAGAAGGACAATTGTTTCTCACCTAGAGAGACTCATATTGTAAATCTCAATAAAAAGAAATTTCCTATCACTACACAAACTTTCAACTAGAGAAAAGAAGAAATTCTGCAGCTAACAATGTTATGCATTATGATATGCATTAAAGATTACAATACATGGTACCTATATTTATATGTATGTTCTTTACAATAAGTAAATGTATAAAAAATTCAAACTGTGAAACTGTAGTGTATTAATACACTTTAGTAATATGGAATAGTATATATTAAATTATCTAAATGTGCAATTGTTGTCACTCAGTAAGTATTTATTGAGGATGTACATCAATATTTATTCAGTAAATAATTATCAATCTATGACTGCAGGCCAAGCGGAGGAATCTCAAGATCTCAAGAGGAATAGAACAAGGAATCTCAGCCCAACAGATGGGCTACTGTTCCATGAAATAAGCAGAATATTAGTAAGAGCAAATACTTTAGGCACACACTGACTTCTGCCTCTTACATGACTTAGATCTTCAGAACTTTGTTTGTCTCATATATAATATGAATATAACTAGGGGACCTGCTTCATAAGTTGATGCATGCATCAAATAAGATATGGCCTGAAGAATACTTAGTATAGGATACCCTCCCCTCTCACTCATTACTGCTTTTTAGAATTCTTTGTTTATTCCTTTTAGACTATTCATTTGAGAGGCAATCATTTCACTAAATATTGGCATTTGATTTGAGTCTTGAATGATAAATAGGAATTCACAAAATAGACGAGGGTAAGTAGGTGCTTTCAGACAAAAGCACATTATTACAGCCGTCTTATTTTACTGTGCTTTTGTCTGAAACCACAGCATAATAAGACGACTATAATAATATAGTAACAAGACCATAAACTTGGAATCCCACAAAGTATAGAGAAAACTAGGGAGAGTGTCAACGTGATAGAGAGTAGGGCAATCTGAAGCATTTGGTGAGGTATAGAAGGCATACCGAGGGCTAGCTGGAACACTTTGAAGCCACACAGAGACATGAAATTTTGTTCAGTTATTTGTTTCCCATTCTCTCATGGGGTATCATTCACTATTGTCTCTATTTTTCATCTATAATCTCTAGTTCACACACTTTCACACGTGCATGTATGCACATACAACTAATATCAAATTACAATGCTCAAAAGTATCGGATTTGAAATATTAAAACAACAGGCCCAAAAATTGAGGTGCATGTGCTAAGCCCACCAAGTTGTAACACCTAACCTAAGGGGAATGTCAGAACCCCTATAATTTTAACTGAAGTTCTAACTCAGTATGTAATTTTCTAATTAGTACCAAAGAGATTATCTTTTTCATTTCCCAAAGGAAAATGTGATTATCTGTCACAGTCCTTTCATTCCCCAATCAGTAGGTTACATAAGTCTGTGTTAGTTCCCTCTTCACATATTTTACCTTCTTTGCGTTTATAAAAACTTTTCATGTTGTACAGTTTTTCATAGCATCTTTCTTCTCTCTAGATTCATCAATTACGTAACAAAGTTGATTAGACGTTCAAGCTAACTTGGTTGGTATCTTTCCCTTTGTTTTTTCTCTAAGGCTGGATGTTTGACAGTGGGTTTGTTTTTATTATAGTTTTGTTGATGGTGTTGTTCTGAAATTAAAATGTGCCAAATAAATTTAAAAATATATAAAGTGTCTGGATTGATTTTTTTTTTTTTTTAATGAGGGGACCTCTAACACAAAGCTGAGTTGATTCAGTATATGTATAGGGTTCCTGAAACTGCATATAAACTCCCATCCATAAGATCCCTGCCCTCCAGGAAAGGAGGGGGGCAAATATTTTAAGACATGATAGCAGCCCAGGTGGAGAGAACCCCAGATATCCCTATGTGTGAGCTAAGAGTTCAATGGAATGAAGTGAGCATTCTGACTTTTGAGATTCAGATCCATAGCATTCCCCAGGGATCTGCTTATTACACATGGAAAGGACATGTATACTTAATGACAGAAGTAATAAAGCATTTGATACAGGCCAGCCAATACATAAACTCTTGGAATGCTAAATATAATTTAATTTCTCAAAATATGGTTAATAGTTACAAATAACTCAAGTTTACTCAAAAGAGGAAATTGAAGCTAAAAGATAAAATGACTCTTCCAAGCCTAATATGGCCCTTCCAAGTCACAAAGGCTCAGTGACAGAGCTAAAGTTCTAACTCAGGTCTGCATGACTTCAGAGGCTAAGTTTCATTCACTTGGATATCCTAAGAGAGATAAAGAAGAGTCATTCATGGTCATAAAAATGCATATGAGGTCCTACTTAAGACTTCCAGATTCTTACTAACTTTACTGAGGTTTCCTCAGCATACCTAATGTTACTGTGAAGTTAAGTCCAATAATTAGAAGTTAAAGCCCCTCAAAATGCAGTCTAGTTTCAATGCCATGACTTGTCTCAGTGATGTGGCAATTTGTGGTTTTCCAATACTTTCTAAGCACTTTTACTTGATCTATCCAACAAATTTTTGTGGCTGGAAATACCATTCCAATTTTAGCCACAAGAAGAATGTTCACAACTAGGTCACAGTAGAAACAGGCCACTGAACCAGAATGCATATTCCTAATCCACTAACTATTTCCACCATCTGAGAAAAAACTTGGCACAAACTGGAGAGGTTGCTACATCCTATGCTTATATTTTATATTGATGGTATCTAATACTTTTCATTCTTCAGAGTCAATGAAGGGACTATAAGATGACAATACTCAAGATTTATGGAAGGTGAGAAAAGTAGAGGATTCCTGATTGAAAACAATCTCTCTACCATCATATAGTTGTGTCTTCCTTAATTAATTAGTTCTTCTCATTAATGGAGCTTTCTACTGCCTATCTAGATAATTTACTTTGACATAGTAATTCCCAAATCAATGCCAATTTTACTTCTAGTTTACCCCTGTGCAGAATCTGCACAACAGCCTTATAAAATCCCAACATCAACAAATTCATCATGCCTGTGGACTAACAGACAATAAAAGAGAGTTTCCTGAGTAATCTGACCCACAGGAGGCCAAGAGAGGGAAACATAGGTGGAACTACATAGTCCTTAACAAAATCATGAATCATTCCTGAACATTTTCATTATGTGACTTTAGGGAGAGGGGGGAGATTACTGAGATCTAATCAGCTAGACAAGTTAAATCATAATATCTACTTTGTTCATTTGAGCTGCTCAAGTGATGGAATAAGCTCTTACCTGATAACAATGAAGTCTATCTCAACTGGTGCAGTGCTATTTAAGAGCAAACACCACTGATGATAGGACAAAAATTAGTTTGATGGCTAGAGCTACTAACTAATATAAGTCTTTTTATTAAAGATGCTGTTTACAATTCATGATTTATAGTAATAGTTACTTTAAGATAGCTACTTAGTTGAAGTTTTGTGTTCTGTATTATGGCAATAAAGTTTAATACTTTTTCTCTAAAGGAAAATTATAAATTTTCTCTTAAAAAAAAAAAAAACAAAAAACATGCCTGCCTAAGCAGGAGAAAAAATTTTAAGGAATGAGTAAAAGGTATCATGGAATTACCCACAATATTCATAGGAATTTTGAGCCAACCTTCCTGACATATTGCAGTAAGTACATATACAACTAAGTCAATGAAAATATTAAAGGTCACATCACATATTAGTATTTTTCACAAAGTTCTCTTTCCATATGTGTGCTTATTTAAAAGTGTCTTATTTCCTTTCATAAAATATAATGTTACTGATGGCATCTTTTGCTATTTTTTTTTTTACATGTAAGAAGAATTTAGAACACAAAAGGAGCTTGGAAATGTATAGTTTACTCTGGGAAGTCAGAGGCAACAGACCATGCATGTCCTCACATCTATGCCAAAGGATTCACCAAGAAGTTGACTGTCATGATGTTGAGAAAGGGGAATCAAGCAGAAAGTAGAGCGAACATGGGCTTTGGAGCTTGGTGATCACCCATTTAAATACAAATTGTGCCATTTGCTAATGGTACTACTAAAAATAACTTCTTAGACTCTTATCTGTGAAGCCTGGAAAATGACATCTGCCTTATAAAATTGTTGCGATAGTTGCACTTTGTCTAACACAATGCTACATTAAGCTTATAAATATAGCAATTAATATTAGCATGGTAAATATGACTAACAACTCTTAAAATATGCCTTGTACATACTCTATGTCAGGTACTCTGAACCTGCAAACAAAGCAAAAATTTTGGTATGCATAGATAACTTATGGCTCTGTATTTATGGAGTGTGTGGAGGTGGTTTTTCATAACTAACTTGGCTGTGAATCAAAGAGCAGTTATATTTTGAGTCCACAAGTGCCGTATTGTACAATTTAACTTATTTATGAATTCTACAATCATTTACTCTCTGAAATTCAGTAAAACTGGGCACCATGCCTACTTCATTCTTTTCACTATAGTTAGCATTATAGTTCTACACTACATAGCTGTATAGTTCTGATTTAACATTAAATCAGATTGTATATTTCATGACTTAAGAAAACTTGCCTCTGTCACCACCGTATAATCTGCAATAAGCACAAAAATTATTGTGTGAACAAATGCATGATTAAATAGCCTTTCCAAATGATAATACATATCAACCAATGAGGTTTAATGTATTTGAAGACAGATTTCTGGTGGCCCATGTATCCTTACAATGAGACAGTGAGAACAGTTCGAAACTGGTTAATAGTTGGAGTTTTAAGAATAGGACAATATCCTTTAACCTAATAAACCATGTCTTTCACAAAGAACATATTTCAAGGTTATTACCTCAAGGAGAAGAAAATTTTTATTAAGTGTGAAAAGTATTAATTCCCCAAAAATGCAAATCCAAAGAAGCATAATGAAATGGGGACTAAGAAATTGGAGAATTTTTGGCAGTTTCTTAGAATGTATGCAATGTTCATAATGAAAACTTGCATGTTTTGAGGTTCCAGAATACTAAACATATAAAGACTGAAAGATGACTAGGACAGCAACAGGAAGGGTTCACAAAGGAAATGCGTGCAGGCAAGGTCATCAGAGTAGAACTTTGCCATACACTTGAGGTTTGGCCCCTCACCCTTGTACACAACACTTGACTGTGTGATGTTGGGAGGATGTCTTCTGTGACAATGTAGCAGAGCTAAGTTTCCTTTTCCTTTAGCCTCAATCTGCTTCAGCTGCCCTTTCTTTTCTTTTTCTTTGTGCTGCCCTGTCTTTGCCTTTTTTTTTTTTTCCCTCTGCTATACTTTCTAAGAAGGTGAGGTCAGGTAAGGAGAAGTTACCGCTTACAGAGATGGGGACAACCCAACTGTCCTATCTCCTGCTAATGATGTGAAGAAAAAAATAACAAAGGATCCAGGGAGATGAGTGAGTCTTCCCCCAGATAGGAGCAACAGGTAGAAGACCTTAACACTGGCTGGGAGTGTGATTAAAAGAGGAAGTCAAGGGAGAGGAGTACTTTCTCCTCCTTAATGCAGTGAGACTAAAGCACAGACAATACCGAAAGGTGGGATCCTCTTAGAGGAAGAATGAAGTCAACAATGTTTGACACTGATTCTTGGAAACTGAAAGATCTTGATTTTGCTTCCCAGGTAACTGAAATAATGTGATTGACATATCCACGATACTGGAATTATGCGTAATCTGAACTCCGCATCCTCTTCATAAACTTTTAAATTATCCACTGAGCAAAATTCCCACAAGAGAAGATTAAGAGATAATAGTAACAAGGTTTGCCAAAAGGTCATCCATTCCATGCAAACATAATTCATAATGAGGACTGTGGGCACATGCCCATCAGGAACAGAGGCCCCAGGAACACATCCCTAAATTGCCTGCACAGCTGTCAGCTTCCCTTCCAGATGGTGATAACGGATGGAGGCACTGACCTGGACCAATCTTTATCTGGTACTCCAGCCTTGTTCTTTTACTGAGGACTCGTTACTGCCAATTATAATCTTTGATTAAGTCTGTGCTTGACAAATAGACCTAACTGCAAGTCTTCACTCCAGACATGAATTTACAACTAGAGGTTAGCATAATCAATACTCTAGACGGTGTACTGTCAGAAACTGCCTTTGCCAGAAAACCTAGTGCAACAGAGCCAGTGGCGTTCGATCTATCACAGTCTCCCACTAAGAATGAACCACGGCCATCCTCCATTAATCTCCCCCTGTTCTCAGAGACACCATATTCAATCCAGGAAGAAGGCTGCAGGAAATGAGGTTGCCTATTAAAAAAGACACTGTTTAGAATTTCTCAGCACAAGACCACCGGGAATTTAAACAAGAAAACAAAACATTTTCTTTGTTCTTCCATGCTTACCATAATGGAATTATGTATGACCTCATGGTAAAAGGGAAATTCAGAATCAATTTTTCCAATCTTGCAAACATAAGCATGGTTTCATAACTGTGCCTTCAGTCCTCTAACTATTGAAAAGTTATTTCTGGCATCAAGATAAAAAGCCAAAAGGCTGTTGAACCACATTAGTGTCATGGAACTCCCTTCATGCAATTGCTCTTTAAAGACTGTTATCAGAGTCTGCTACAAGAAATAGAATTGTGAAATCCACTTCTGCTTCATTGTGCAATGGGATTCCAGCTGGGGTGGGGTTGAGACTCAGGAATACTGATATGCTGGTCCACATAACTCTCTGCTAGTGAGCCATATTCCCTATTCCTCTTGATTCAAAAGGAACTTAGGGCAATAAACAAGAAGCATGTTCACAATGATGTTTGGTCTCATACAGATGTAGAGGATAAACTGAGTCAAGAGATAAAGGGAGTAGTAGCGCTCCCTGTGAGAAAGAAATAAATCACATGTCCCAAAGCCTGGACTTCTGGAGGTGCTGTAAGTACCTATAAAGCTGAAAGAAAACTATCCCAAGCTCTCACCCTGCAGCTGGTGGCAGTCTGTGTCTGGCTGGAAGTCAGAAATGGAAAAAAAGGAGCAAAGCAAATGGATTCTTTCAATTGTACAACTCTACCCATGTCTGATACAGCCTACTTTGTGATCTGCACCAGAGGATATGGAAGCTAGAATGAAAGATAACAATCAACCTATTACAGTAATCAAGTTGGGACTAACAGTTTGTTGAAGAAAGGCCTTCTCCCATAATTAGAGCTTGTGTGGTCAATTTACATCTTTAAACATACATTAGTTAAAGCTGACCAAAGCATTTGGCAATGGAAGCAGCTGGCATGAAAGCAACACTGGACATTTTGGAGAGAATCCCATGTCCAGGTACACAATACCCAATTATGTGTCCGTTGTATGGAGAGAGACATGAGTGGTGGGAGCAGGGTATGCAGTTGAGAAAATACATGTGCAATTGCTTGAAGGATAAAGGAAGAACGTAGAGGTATTGTGGATTATTCTCTCATAAAAGCAGTTGTAAGTACCTTCCAAATCAATGCAACAAATAGTGAAGCTGGCAAATGAGTGACAGAATATAAATAATGAATAAACAATACAAATTCCATGGTTTCCCTAAGTTTCTTCCTCAGTGGATATAGTTTGCTGATAGCTGAGTCTCTCAGAACAGCTGCCAAGAGTCAATGGCAAAGCAGTTCCAGGCCGTCAAGACTTTATCCATCTAATCTTATATTAAGCCTTCCTTAAAAGATACAGTCCGGTGTGTAAAAGATTCCCCAGGAGAACTGCCCTTTGGTCAGATCTTGACACAATAACCAGAGAGCTTTATTTTAAATTATGTGCCTTTCACCCAAGCCTTAGAAGCTACAGCTCCTCCCTCTTGTCCAGCACCTTTAAAATGACCTACCAGGCTCCTTGGAACCTGATCCTGCTCAAGTTCTTTTCTGAACCACACCTCACCTTCTCTGAGTTTGAGTTCACACTACATAAACTTCATTCTTTTTCTGGTACTTTTACTCAAGACACTTTCATTACCAGGAAAAACACCATCCCTACTCAGTTTCTCCCTACTTTATGTCAAATTCTGAACAACACTCAGGTTTTAATTGAAATTTTAGTTTCCCAGGCAACTTCTTTGAGCCCAGAATATGGTAACAGGTCACCTGTGACATCTTGTCACTTATGAATAACATGTACTCATGATTAAACTAATCATTAAATTGAGTAATGACATATGTACATACATGCAAACATACACATACATGGTTGTACAACTGACTTTCTCACCAGAGTATACTTTCCACAAGAGCAGATCCATGCCAATTTCATTCATTACTGCACTCAATGTCTAGTATTTTGTCCAACCTTTAGGTCCATAGCAAATATATGTTACATGAAGCAAACAAGGAAAGTCAGATTACCTTCTAGTCAAGAAAATGTGTTGAAATGACTGGTATTTGGAGTCTTTTGTAAGACAAATGGGGGAGGAAGAAACTGGAAGATTTGATTATCTTTCCAAATAAACCAGACTGGTGAATGAGGTAGCACATAGCTAGAAAGCCTTCCCTGATATCTCAGTCATAGATTTATCATATCGCTGCCATGATTCACTTTGTTTGTACTGATCCCTTGAGAGCAATTTTCTGGTTTTTCCAATTTTGGTATTTAAAGTATTGCCCACAGCCTAATAATATATACTGATTAAGTATTTTCTAGATGGCTGGATGTATGAATACTAGAACATACCAAACTGATGAAAGCAAGAACATTCGACAGCTTATAGCTAAAAGATCTGGAACTAAGATAGAAAAATGAGTTATATAATGAATTTTGGTTTACTGACTTTTTATAACTCCAAGAAAGCTACGACAATATACATAGTCATGCCTGCTTCAGTAATGTATCCATGTTGATCACAGGGTAAGAAAAGAGGTCCTTTTATGTATGTGCTAAATTTGTTGCCATGAAAGTAATAGGTCTTTCTGGGACACAGGGATAATTCCTGATGGCCATAAATCAGAATCCACAAAAGTTGACAGGTAATATATTTATTTGTATTTCAACTCATACCTTCTTAATGTAGCTCTTTAGTCATTATATTTGTATCTTCCAAGATGTGAATCTGGTTGTCTTCCACCAGAGATCAATTAGCTTTTTAAACAAAGAAGACCTGCATTCCTAACAGAAGCCACACATGGTCACAAGATTAAACAGAGATATGGACATGGCTGACTTAACACATGTATCACCTCCACTAAAAAGAACAGTGACACACTGCCTGGCTGCTGACAACTGGTGATCGAAACCCATACCCAGAGAGGCATTGCTGTCCTAGAGACAAAATAACTCAAGGCACCAAACAAGGTATTAGCAACTAAATTAAGGCAATTATTATTCCCTATTTTTGACTTGTTACAGGTTTATTGTGACAACCTCTCTCTATAAAAGAAAAATCAAAGACAACCTTGCAACAGTTCCTGGGGGAATGAACCATGCAAAATAAGAAAACTCCTAAGCATCATGACACATTCATAGCTAAATCTCTTAGTCTCATTTAGGCTAAATGTGCAAGAGTCATTTTAAAATTTCCCTTAAACTTTTAATGTTTATGACAACTGTTTAAAGTAACAGCATTAAAAGCAGGGTGAAGAAGAAAAAAAAGTCTTAATTATGGTAGGAGAATGTGTGTCTCTTTATACCTGTATACATTAGCCAAATTAATTAGGTTTTTATTATACAGTACTGCAATCATAGTCTGAATTATAGCCTTTGATTAAAACAATGTCTTCCAAATAATATTTGCCTTGAGTAAGATGTTTGAATGTGTCAGTATTCTGAAAAATGGTTTATGTTTACAGGGTTCTGTTTCTCAAATATTATTTCACTATCTGAGAAAATTTTAAGTAGTTCCACATACCTATTCAAATTCTAATGAAGCATAGACTAGAAACATTTAAACTTTCAGTGGCATATTATTTGGGAAAGAAACTCAGTCTTGTTTGGTTGATTGCATGCTATTGCTACATTTGCAAATAAATTATTCTTGGGTGCATAAAAGTTCACACAGCAAATTCTGCTTGGAAGATTAAATGACTTTGAAACAGATACTCAATAATGGAAAAGTTACTATTGCTTCATAAGAGTTACTTTTAAGTTAATGGGCTATCAGAAGAAAATAAGAGCTTGATATAAATACCAAATGTAAACAAAACTAGAAGGAAAACTATTTGGCTTGAGATAAATACAAAGAGAACTACTCTGTCAATATAAAAATTGAAATGTTCTCTCTATTGTCTTTTTACGTTTCTGAATCATGGTGATGAATTGATTAGATTGTTGGTATCTGGAGCATGAGTTAGTTTTTAGATATCAATATTGAGCAAATGAGTAATTTCCCATAATCTGAACAACTCCTCCATGCCTGGATACATATTAAAATAAGGTATGTATTTGTCCAATTATTTTATCTTTAAATCATTTATAATATTTTCTTGCTTTATTTTCCTGTTCCCCAACAGGAATACAAGTTCCTTAAAGAGAGGGACTTTTATCTCTTGCTGGATGCTAAGCTTTTGAGAGATTATCACATACACAACACCACCCAATACATATGTTTGGAATGTCCAATGATGAAATGAAATGTGGGTTAGATGATGAGGTCACAACAAAATGTAGCAGATGAGAAGAGAGAAACAGTTCCTGGAGGGCAGATTTAATTTCTCCGCCTACAGTGACCTAAAATTGAAATGTTAAGGTATATACAATGCTTAGACTTCACCCAATTATGTATCATGCCTATAACAACTGCCATGTGGTAAAGCCCTAGCTGTTTTTTGATTCTCCATTACACTGATCACCTGACTGCAGCTTACCAAACTCAAAGTCCCAATTTAAAATTTTTAAAAGTCATTTCTGAAAACACCTAAAGAAAATATTAATGGAGGCCCTGACCCTGGTAAATGCATATAGAAAATGACTACCTTGGACTACATGAAGTTGTCTGAATGGAATTTTATTGACTGAATCTTACAATTTCCCTGCAGAAAACTGTGTTGAAACTAAATCATGGAGCCAATTCTAAGAACGGGTATTTAAAGAGAAAATACCAGAAGGGGGGATTAATCCACTTGGGCCCAGTTCACATTTCTGTCACAAGGGGCACCCTTTGAACCACAACAAGAATGTGTCCAAACAACCAGAGTCAAGGGGATCTGATAAAAACCTTTATATGGAGTTTGCTCATATGGCGTGGTGGAAGGAGCCATGAGGTAAAAATACTCCATCTCCTCGGTCACCAGCTGATGGATCAAAGGTTTCTGCACTAGGACCTAAGGTCCTATTGTGGGGAAAATGGTCTTTCAGCATCTTTGTTAGGTTATTTCTCTGGGATACATGAAAATCCCCAGGCCTGAGGCGTTGCCTCTGTGTCCCAAATCCCAAAAACACTTAAGAGGGAAAAATAAACCAGTAGAAACTAAATAAGTGATGCTTTGATGAATAAGTGGCATTTTCAAAGATTCTCTCAATATTCAGGCCAGAATGGGTGTGTTCCCTCATGAAGAACATTAGAAGAGTAACAATTCTAAAATAGCTGCATGATTTATCTAACCTCTCTATTTCAATTTACCTGTGCAGACTTTACCTAAATTAATATAATTGGATATGTTGATGACAGAAGAGAAAAGAATTCTTATAAAAACTGTAGGAGGACATGTTTCATAATTATCAGACTAGGTTTTGGTGATAGTCTTCATCCACAAATTCTCTCAGAGTTTGTTCCTGTTTCTGTGAAGTAACCTGCACATAAATTACCTGAACAGGTTCCATAAGATGCTAATAGCTCCACATTCACTCTTGCAGTTTAATTTGCATGCACATTTATGCTTTTGAACAGGCCCAATAGTTTCCCACAGAAGATTCTGACACTTAGAAACATATAAGAGGAGGAAGGAAATAAGAATGTGGAGTGTTGCTTAGTTGGCAACAATGTGATTTGTCAAATACTCCACCCTAATTAACTGACGGAAAGAAACAGAACAAATTATCACTAAGCATTGTTGAGAGGACCTGTCAGCCCTGGAAGGAGGATTTCTCCTTTAAATCACATCAAGTAACATAACAGGACAAAAATATTCTATTATAATTTACTTTCCCATGTTTTGTTCCACACTTTTAGACTGCTGACATACTTTGACTACTCTGGTTGAAACTGTCTGTGTTCTCATAAACTATAACAATTTCTGTGCCCACAGGCAGCACATCTTACTCAGTCACCAATCTTGTTCTCTTTCTTCAAACAAATGAGAACATCTGGATGACTCAGAATGAGGAACACCCATAGATGGCCTCATTTTATTCAGTTCAGTACAATGGCAAAGGACTGATCAAAAAGTGACATTCTTTATTCCTCTGAAACACTATTCTCATTTAGCAGGCTAGCTGTACAGAGCAAGTCTAAGGTCTATGCAAGTCCTCTCCTGGCCAGCTACTCTGATTGAACATCTTAATTAAAATGCCATGCAGAAACATAACACTAGCATACTCCCCTCACCCACTAGCCTAGTCATATGAGACACCATTTGTTTCTTCTTGCCTCAGGATCTCTCCCAGATATTACCTCTATCTAAAAATTTCTTACTCAAAAGTCTTCATATTTCTTTTTTCTCCATTCATTTTGGTCACAGCTAAATGCCAACTTCTCAGAAGAGACTCCTTTAACCATTCTGTGGAAAACTGTATATTCTTTCAACAAAAAAACTTACTAATACCCTAGCTTAACTTCCTTCAAATCACCAGTTGTTGAAATTTCATCCCTGAGTCACATATTTATATATGTCTGGTCCATTTTTCCTCCTTTAAGAGCAATGCCTTTGTCTATCTTACCCAAACCATATCCTTAACAATTAGTGTAATGCTTGGGTTATACTGAGAACTCAGTGAATATTTATTGATTAATGTTTAAGACAGAAGCATCATAAGTGGAAGCTTTGTAGTTCTTGGGCCAAAGAGTAGGGAAGGAGAATGTCCTTCTACTTGTAACTGAAATATTGTATATTCTATTTCCCAGTTAATGTCTTTTATTGGAGTCTTCAAATCATCTGAAATCAATCAACTCCAAACTGAAATAAAGTCTTAATTGGTTCTCCTGCCACATCCCTGACATGACAACTGACTCCTCCCTACTACTTTCGAAACACCAACACTAAATATCATCCTTGACTTCCCCCCTCCTCTTAAAATCTTAACATTTAATCTGTTACTAAGCACTGTCTTCTATTTCACAAATATTTCTCAAAGTTTATTTATTCCTTGCTCTCTGAGGCTCTTTGAACATACTCTTTCTTCTCACAAAATGTCCTCTTTTTTTCTCCCTGCTTTTACCTAATTAACTCTGGCCTCAGTTCAAACTTCTTTTCTCAAATAGTCTTCTGTAGTTGTCACACTAAGTCATTTCCAATCTTATACATGCATAGCAAGTAACTTTTACTACATTTTACAGAATTTTTTTTAACATTTTCATGTAATTACCTAAGTAATTTCTGGGATGCTCTCAGACTTCAACCAGTCTTTAGAGCAGAACTCATTCTAGTTTTTTTTTTTCAAAGCAACTGGTATTAAATAAATATGACTTGGATGCATGAGTAAATGGCTGCAAAGACTTTGAAAGCTGTAATTGAGCCTACCTTTTTTGTCTCAAATACCTTAACCCTGCCATCTATAATACAGGATCAATACATGCTATATGAATAACATAAATTCAGTTATCATAACTATGGGGCTTAATGAAAGTTTATAGATGTTATGAAACAGTAAAACCTATTTAACAGGGAACATTAATTCCATTAGACAGAACAGTTGATTTTTTTTTTTTAGTTTGAAAATGAATTCAACTTTTTACTAGTCACAGTTTTTTCATTGTTTTCCTTTATTATTTTTTCTTATATTTTTGCAGTCCCCATAGTTTTCCTGTCACCATATCACTTCTGAACCATCACTGTGATCCCTTCTGTTTATTCCTCCACAGTTTTGTGCCACCCCCCTTTCCTTTGCTGCATGCTTCAGTTCTATAATCAGCTTACTTTTTTTTTTTACTTTTCCTCTACCTTTTGCTTGGTTTCTCCGTATTTCACATGTAAGTGAGACCATCTGGTATTTACCTTTTCCCTCCTGACAAATTTTGACCAGCATAATTCCTTCCAGTACCATCCATGTTACTGCTAAAGACATGTTTTTCTTCTTGATTACTGAGTTATATTTCATTGCATAAATATACCACTACTTTTTAACCCATTCATTTACTTGGGGGCATGTGCACTGTTCCCATATCTTAGCTATTGTAAACAGTACTGCAATAAACATAGGAATGCAGGTTTACAATAGCCAACAAGCATATAAAAATATTCAACATTACTCATTACCAGCGAAATGCAAATCAAAACCACAATGAGATATGACCTCACTTCAGTAACAATGTCCCACATAAATATATATATATAAAGAGAGAGAGACATATATATATATATATGTCTCTCTCTCTCTCTCTCTCTCTATATATATATATATATAGAGAGAGAGAGAGAGAGAGAATAAATGCTGGTGAGGATATGGAGGATATGGAAATAAAAGAAGGTTCTTACATTGCAGGTGGGCATATAAACTGATCCAAGCACTATGGAAAGCTGTGTTGAGTTCTCCTCAGAACACTAAAAATGAATGTACTGTATGATACAATTGCTACTTCTAAAAAAATGATACATTAGCAATTCTGGTAATTGCAGTGTATTTTATGTAAGACTTATCTACAGCTAACAACTATGAACTCTTAACAAATTCTTTTTAGAAGATTATTTTTTAAACACAACAAAAATGATTTTAAGGCCCTGGAGAGTGAGCAAGAGCAGGAAAAAGTAAAATGGATTCCACCCTTGTACAAGTACACCCTATTCATACATCAATTTCACAGAGGCTACTTTCCACCCAGACATTTGAAACTCAAGTAAACAGATGCAGTCTTTCTGAATTGAAGTGTTAGAGAACAAAGTTTAGGGCTATCAGAAAGGCTAAAAACGAGGAGAGAAATCTTAGAAAGGAGAATGCCACAGAGTGGGGAGTCACAAAAAAAGCAAATAAACTTTCTCTAATCTTTGGCAATGTCTATATAGTACATGCGTGGGTGATACTATAAGCAGCTCAGTAGAAAAGTAACAGCTAGAGTCTTGAAAAATGCTTAGGACATATTTTAGCTGCTACCTAACAGAGGGGAGACTTGAATCCCAGTCAACTAGAAAGTCTTGGTATTTGAAACTTCAGAGATTTCTACTGAAACTCTAGAAAAGGCATACATCAGGAATGAATACTTCAGTCCAGAATTAAGAAATGCTCTAACAAAAGAAAATAACCCACAAGGGAGTAAAATTGAGATGCCACAAGTTCAAGATGAAGAGTTTACTAGGTAAAAAGTCAGCATTCTGTAGAAGACCAAAACAGAATATGTCTTTATAATATCACATACACTATCATTTTGTGAACAGACATATGAAAAACAGAAACCTGGGACACATAGTCAAGACAAAAAAAAAATCTATAAAAACACATGATCAGATCATCCAGTTGCTGCATTTAACAGAAATTATTTTTAAATTACTGAAAAATTTAAATCGAAAGGAACATATTGGCATTATAAAGATCAAGGAATGAATAGAGCTGCAGGAAAGAAATAGAAATGGCGAAGAAAGAACCAAGCAGAAATTCTAATCCTTAAAAACACAATACCAGGAATGAAAAATTCACTAGATGAATTACCAACAAACTGAAGATAACAGAAGAAGAATTATGTAACTTGCGGACAGATACATTAAAAAGTATCCACATTAAACAGTAAAAGACTGGAAAAAATTAACAAATTCATAAACCTGTGTGAATGAAGTTAAGCAAACTAACAATGTCTTTGAAGTCTCAGAATAAAATAAAGATGCAATAAGACTGAAAAAAATTAACTGATGGTCAAAGTGTTTGCAAATTTGGTGAAAATATCAATTCAGATATTCAAAAAGCTCATGAAATGATAAGTGCTTCATAGCCAGATTCTGATAAGTATAAATAGAAAAGCTTAAAACATCCAAAAGAAAAATGCCACTTTATAGTTAGGAGAGCAATAAAAATGACAGCTAAATAATAATCACAAACAATAAAGTTCAGAAACACTGAAATGATCTTTAAGTTGCAAATGTCAATATTAAATAACTTAGGATTCTAGAAAAATATATTTCAAAAGTATTTAAAAATGAAGACATTTAGATATATAGAAATTAAGAGAATATTATTAGCAGCACTATACTGTAAATAATTATATTAAAAAAAAACCCTTCAATATAAAGGGAAATAAATGCAGACCAAAACTTAGTTCTATTAGAAGGAATGAAGTGGAGTAGGTATAAAAAATATATGGATAAATAGAAAAGACAATTTGTTTCTCATTACTCATAGCCAGATATATGAAAATAAAGACCATACATAATGAGATACCATGTCAACTCTATAATAGTGGCCCATATCCAAAAATAAAATAAATAAAACAAAACAAAACAGAAACCAGAAACCACAAGTCCTCACAAGGATGTGAAGAAAAAGTAATCCTCATACACTCTTGGTGGGAATGTAAACTGGTCCATCTCCTAAGGAAAACAGTA
Organism: Uropsilus gracilis; assembly: GCA_004024945.1. NCBI lineage: Eukaryota > Metazoa > Chordata > Mammalia > Eulipotyphla > Talpidae > Uropsilus > Uropsilus gracilis. The sequence continues at coordinate 104,197 of PVHY01003403.1, forward strand.
TGGAGGCTTCTCAAAAGACTGAAAATGGATCTACCATATGATCAAGTGGTTTCACCTGTAGGTATACACCCAAGTACATTATAACATTAATTGAAAAGGAAACCTACTCTATCATGCTTATTACAGTATTATTTACAATAGCCAAGCTATGAAAACAACATAAGTGCCCCAAATCAGATGAGTAGATCAAGAAGATATGGTGAATATATACAATGGAATATTGCTCAGCAAACAAAACTAATAGATGAATACCAGTCAACATAGATGGAGCTGAAAGTGATTATGGCAAGTGAAATAAATCTGAAAGAGAATGGTAAATATCAGATTGCTCATTCATATATGAAATATTAAAAAAAAAAAAAGGTCAGATAAAGACACACCTGAAAACTAACACTTGAAAGCTGACTACAGACATGAGGTGTCCAAAGAGGGGGGAATGAAAACCAAGTTGGGAGGAGTGGAAATAGTGAAATAGAAACCAAAAAGACAATAAAAAATATCAATGAAACTAAGAAGTGTTTATTTGAAATAATAAAATTGATACACCCTTTGCTAGGTCTATCAATAATAAAAAAAAGTGAAAATCTTAAAAAAGTGGTTCAGAACAGAACAAAATATAAGAAAAAATAAATTATTGCTACTTACACTAAAATGGAAGTTAAAGGAAATTTTACATAGTAATGCAAGTAAAAATGATCTCATTTATATGAACTGTAAGAATGTGTAAATAATCTGTGAAGACACAAATCAGAAAAGTAGTTTTCAATTGAGAGTATTGACTTGAACAGAGTAAGAGGAATTTCAGAGCAGTGATACAAATGTTCTGCTTCCTAATTTGGATTATACTCACATAAATGTAGGTATGTAGCAAGCTATTTAATTATATATTTAAACAATCGGCAGGGCTTCTGAAGGAGACTTTGGCTGTAGGTGACACTTCTGGGGACACTCCCAGGCATCTGATCGACCCTTCCCAGATTGTGCGCATGGAAGACCCTACGCCGGGCTCCCCCAGGGTGGGGGTGGAGAGTTCCTAGCTGCGAGCCAGAGGGACTGCTAGTGCCTCCCACAGTCGGCAGAGCATCTGAAGGAGACTTTGGCTGTAGGTGAGACTTCTGGGGGCCTATCGGTGCTGGCACAGATAGAAATCCCAACAAGAATTACAATACTAGATAGAGAGTACAAAAGTAAAGGACAGAACACATAGCCCAGAAACAAAGGGAAGGAATCAAAACCCCAAAACAGCCAACTGAAGCAAGAAAACATCCTAGCACAAAAGGCAGAAATCACTACAGACTAATATTCTTCAACATGCCAACCAATATTCAAGCAGTCATTGCACAATATGTGGAGCAAACCCGAAGAGAAAACACAGGAAGGAAGAAAAATACAAATATTCAAATGAGCCCAAAGGGACATAATCCATCTCCAAAGGACAAACAGACTCTAGAAATCAACATAGATGAAATCGAAGAAATGCCCTTTATATCAGATAAAGAATTTAGACACATAATGTTAAAAACAATAAATGAGCTAAGAGGAGAAGTAGAAAAATATAAAAAGGAACTTAGCAAAATGAACATCATCATTGGTGAACAGAAGAACGAGATTGAAACCCTAAATAAGAAAATGAAGGAGATGCAGCACATAAGAGGAGAGATAGAAGACTTCAAAAATACTGGGAAAAGCCATGAATGCAGACTAGAAGAAACTGAAGAACAAATCAGTACACTGGAGGACACAGAAGTAGAGAGAACTAAGAGAGAAAAAGAGTGATAAACAAAATAAGAAGATAGTGGGAAAAATCAGAGATCTATCAGATACTTTAAAGAAAAGAAATATAAGAGTAATCAGAATCCCAGAAGGAGAAGAGCAAGACATAGGAAATAATAGGCTTTTTAAAGCAATAATAGAAGAGAACTTCCCAAACTTGAAGAATGAAATGAAAATAGACATACAGGAAGCAAAAAGAACACCAAACTACTTCAATGAAAGAAAAACCACAGCAAGACACATAATTGTAAAATTCCCAACAATTTAAGATAAAGAAAAAATAATGAGGATGACTAGAGAGAGGAAACAGATAACCTACAAAGGAAAACCCATTAGACTGACCTCAGATTTCTCTGAAGAGACACTCAAAGCAAGAAGAGAATGGAGCCTCATATTCAAAAAACTCCAAAACAAAAAGTGCCAGCCAAGAATACTCTACCTTGCAAAGCTGTCCTTCCTGTATGAAGGAAAAATTAGAACCTTCTCAGACAAACAAAGTCTCCAAAAATTTTCTACCACCAAACCCCCACTCCAAGAAATATTGGAAGAAGTCCTAGGACCAAAACTCTCAGACGAATAAATAGAATATACATAAAAGAAAACCAAAGCAGAACCTCAAAATGACCTCTAGAAAACCAATACTAGAAACCCACACATCAATAGTCACTCTAAATGTCAATGGTCTAAACTCATCAATCAAAAGATGCAGAGTTACAGACTGGATCAAGAGACAACCCAACATTCTGCTGTCTCCAGGAAACACATATAATCCCTAAAAATAAGCATGGACTGAAAGTGAAAGGATGAAAAACAATTCTACAAGCAAATGGTCCCATGAATAAGGCAGGGGTAGCCATTCCTATAGCAGATAAAGCAGATTTCATAATAAAAAAAAAAGTGATAAAGGATAAAGACGGACACTACCTAATGGTACGTGGTTCAACTCACCAAAAAGACTTAACAATTATCAACATATATTCACCAAATGAGGGAGCACCAAGATTCATAAGACTAGCAGAAATGAAAACAAGTGATGAAAACACATATGTTGTAGGAGACTTTAACGCTCCACTCTCACCAAAAGACAGATCAGTAAAACAAAAGCTAAACAAGGACACAAACTCTTTAAAGGAGGACCTAGACCAAATGGACCTAACAGATATCTACAGGACACTGCACCCCCCAAAAAGGGAATACACCTTCCTTTCAAATGCACATGGATCCTTCTCTAAAATTGACCACATATTAGGACACAGGGAAAACCTGAACAAATACACAAAAATCAAAATTGTACCAACTTTTTTCTCTGATCATAAAAGCATGAAACTAGAAATTAACAATGAAGAGAAAGCAAGAAGAATATCCAATACATGGAGACTGAACAATAGACTACTAAATAAAGAATGGGTAACGGAAGATATTAAAGAAGAAATTAAAACCTACTTCAAAACAAATGACAAAGAAGACACAACATTCCAAAATGTCTGGGACTCAGCAAAAGCATATCTAAGAGCAAGGTTCATAGCAATACAGGTCCATATCAAAAACCAAGAAAATATTCAAAGAAAAAACCTCATATTCCAACTTGAAAAATTAGAAAAAGAACAAGAAAAGCCAAAGCCCAGAAGAAAACAAGAAATAATAAAAAAAAAGAAGAAATAAATAACATAGAGAACAAAAAGACTATCCAGAAGATCAACAAAACTAAGAGCTGGTTCTCTGAAAAAAATAAATAAAATTGACAAGCCCCTTGCAAAGCTCACAAAGAAAAGAAAAGAATAAATAGAATCACAAACGAGAAAGGAGAAATCACCACAGACACAAAAGAAATACAAAGCGTAATCAGAGACTACTATGAACATCTATATGGAAACAACAATCTGGATGAGATGGACAAATTCCTGGAAAAATACAACTAACCAAAATTGAACAAAGAAGAAATAGAGTCTAAGCAATCCAATCACAAGTAGTGAAATTGAAGCAGTCATAAAAACTCTCCCTAAATACAAAAGCCCAGGACCAAATAGTTTTACAAATGAATTCTACATGACATTCAGAGAGGAAATAACACCAATACTATTAAAACTCTTCCAAAAAATTGAGAAAGAAGGGAAGCTCCCAAACACATTCTACGAAGGAAACATCACACTCATACCAAAACCAAACAAAGACAGCACCAAGAGAAAGCTATAGACCAATTTCCCTGAAGAACACAGACACAAAAATATTAAACAAAATACTAGCAAATCGAATCCAATGATGCACAAAAAGCATTATTCACCATGACCAAGTGGGATTTATCCCAGGGGCACAAGGATGGTTCAACATCTGGAAATCAATTAACATAATCCACCATATCAATAAGAAGAAAAACAAAAACCATATGATCATATCAATTGATGCAGAGAAAGCATTTGACAAAGTCCAGCACCCATTTATGATAAAAGTCCTTGAAAAACTGGGGATCAAAGGAACCTACCTCAACATAATAAGTGCCATCTATGACAAACCTACAGCAAACATCATCTTAAATGGAGAAAAATTAAAATCATTCCAGCTGAGATCTGGAACTAGGCAAGGATGCCCACTCTCTCCATTACTTTTTAACATTGTATTGGAAGTCCTAGCCAGGGCAATAAGGCAAGAGAAAGATATAAAAGGGATA
>PVHY01003404.1:0-108647 GCA_004024945.1 Uropsilus gracilis
GAGGGGAGAGAACAGTAGGGGAGGGGAGGGGAGGAGGGCAGGGAAAAGAGGGAGTGAAGGGGAGAGAGAGGAGGGAAGGAGTGGGGGAGAAGGAGGAAGGGAGAAATATTTAAAAGATGAGGAAAATACAGCTCATTCATCCTCACCGCAATCAGTTCTAAATTGGGTTGGGAACTAGTTAACACCCCCAGACAAAGACCCTTTCCTGAGGTACATTAAGCCTGGCAGCATTTGTTTGTGTCCTTTTTTTGTTTTTTAAAAATTAATCAGCTCCCACTTCCTGCAACCATCTCAGCTTGGAAGTGATTGCCACGAGCCGCTTGGATAAGTGACCCCTGGGTGTCAAGGTCTGCAAAGGGCTGTTTTCTGCTAAAAGGTGGAGAACATTTCCACCATCTGCCCTGGACTGGATGGAATCAACCTAGCAAACGCCCCCTGAGGCAGGGGTCAGCGACCCCAGGCTGACAGCTACTCACCGTGGTCAAGGAGATATTTGACGATCTCCCCGCTGCCGGTTTTAGCTGCGTAGTGAAGGAGTGAACAGTGGTCTGGTCCCTGAATTAGCAGACTGCCGCCATTTTTATAGCTTTCTATGAGCTGGAAAAGAGAGAGGAAGTTCAGGTTGAGTCCAGGACAAGGAAGCAACTGACCTGTGATAAAGCAGTAGTCGTGCAGCAAACTGTAAGATTTCCCCCCTCAGGAGACACAAAGAAACACCCAGGAGACAAAGCAGCTTTGCTGAGCTACCACGACACAAGATGGCCAGCACCTCACTCTGAGGAGAGGGCATGTGGGTGGAACAGTCTCAGGAAACAGAAGCATGATGAATGACTTATGTTTTGTCTTTTTCCCCCTTTTCTCTCTGCTGGTCTCTGTTGCGAGGGACTAAGGGATGGGAAGCCAGGGGGAGGTGGTGGTGAAGGAAGAACCCCAGCTTCCCCGTGCTGGCTCAATACTGACTGGAGAGAAAGAATAAAAAGGCGACAGGCAGGAACAGTTCAGAGTTTGGTGGTTAAAATCCTTTCCTGTGCTTTACTTTTTTCCTCAGTCTCTAATGAACCCAGCTACCAAACACAGATGTGGTTTCCGTTTTCCTGCGTAAGCGTACTGCGCACAGCACGCACTCATGCACGCACGCACGCACACATGCATACACACATGTGACTGCACAGCTCCCCTCCCCTCCAGCTGGGCTCCCCAACTGTGCCTTCTGTGCCTCACCCAACACACACCAATAGAGTCAGAGACAGTCTGCGGGATGAGAAGCAGAAGACTTCAGAGACCACAGTGGGAGAAACCTAATCTCTGAGAACAGACCAGGAAACAAACCAGATTTTGCAGCCTGGAAGTAAGCTGACTAGATAAGCATGCGGGCCGAGGCCATGGCCCATTAATGGTTATACCCTCCCCTCCCCCCCATCTCCAAACTGCAGTAAATCAACCAAGACAAGCCTTTCTGGACCATCTAAACAGTAGCTGTCCAGCAAATAAGGATGAAATGATCCAAGTGGTAATAAGTAAGAGGAATGTGTTTATCAAGACGTTTGATGGCGCCAAAAAACCCAAAGATCCCATGAGGGTGTGTGAGTGAATGTGCAGCTCGTGCTGTCTCTCAGGGCAGCCACGGGGCTGCACGTGCCAGAGGCCAGGAGACAAAGACCAATAGGATTCAGCCTCTCCTCTCAATGCCCCGTGGCCCATGGGGAACAAAGATGTGTGGGGACAGGCACGGGAGTGGAGAGGAAAGCGATGAAGTCATCAGATTCAGGAAACGGAAGCCAGGGGATGGAGAAGTGCTCTGGAGGACTCCCTAGGAAAGGTCAAGGGGAGGAGACTGGAGGCCAGGGACATGCCAGGGACTTTCATCCCCAACCTTGGGGACAAGAGCAAAGGAGGAGGAGCTAATCATTTCCCACAAATATCTAAGAGCCCTGTTCCATTTATCTGCGATGATGACACTCTCTTTTAAATGGGAAGATCCATAAAAGGATTTGGGTTCGGATTCAAATCAGCAGGGGGCTTTCTGGAGTGTGGGGGGGCACTGGGGCTGTTAAGTTTAGTCTGTGGGGTATCTTACGCAGCCCAGCTATACAGGCGCTGTTCTGACAGCCTTCACACTGGCTTCTAGGCCTCTGTTCTCTGCTCACCAGCTGGTGTGTGCTCTCTTTCACTCTCACTCCCTTACGTGCGGGCACACAGACGCACGCGCGGACACACAGACGCATGCACATGCACACACACACAACCAGTTTGATACTTAACGTCATTGTGCTTTCTGCATGAAACAAAAAAGATGGAGAAGGAAAACACTTGAAAAACGGCTGGGCACAGTGGCTTGTGCCTGTAAGCTTCAGCCTATGAAGCGGCTGGGGCTAGGGATCGCGGTTCGAGTTCCGCCTGGGGCCCGTAGCGAGACCTAGTTCCAAAAAATAGCTGGGTGTGGTGGCGTGCGCCTTTAATCCCAGCTACCTGGGAAGCTGAGGCTGGGGATTGCTTAAGTCTGTGGTACCCCGGGCAACGAGAGCCTGTGGTTATACAGGCAAAAATAGCGAGACCTAGTCTCAAAAAAAAAAAAAAAGAAAAGAAAATACTTGAAAAAGAAAGGCGATTATAAAAAAAGAAAAATACTATGCCCCTGTAGTTCATCTCTTAGTAAATAAGGTCATAAGTCACTTCTTAGACATTTAAGATGTAATTAGAACCTAGGCTGTAATACAAGCCAGATATAATCTCCCATATTGCGAATAATTTCCCATCACATACCCAAAAAGTATGACAATAGAACCAGGGACTGAATAATCTGTTACTGGGATGAAAGGCCAATACAAAATAAAGTGATCTGTAGTTTACAAAATTTTTCTGGCTCAGAAGCTCTGCAAGGCAGGGACCAAGTCTTAGTCATCTCTACCAGACCTAAGGAAAGCCTGGCAGTGGATAGAGGAAGCATGGAAATACAGGGTTACAGGAGAGTACTGATTTAAATCATGGTGAACCCATAGCTGCATTGTTTAGAGAGCTCTTTTCTCCTCTGGATGTCAATTCTGTGAAGAAGATCACAGCACTGTGATCATCAGGGCCAGGGCTGTGTCTAAATGGAGCTTATGTAAGTCTCCACTCAGCTTAGCTATTAAAAAAATAAAGCACAGACTAACGTTACAATAATATTAATAAACTAGTCAGCATGGTAGAGTCTCAATAATAAAGAGCCTCAAGAGCTTCAAATGTATTATTACATCCAAGTATCACACCGAAGCGAGAGGCAGCAGGAGTATTCCATTTTATAGATGTAGAAACTGAGGCACAGAGAGAATGAAATAATCCTACAAAATCACAGACAGTGAACGCAGAGCCAAGATCTGAACCCAGGCCATCTGACTTCAGAGTCTACATTCACTCTAGAGGCAGCTGTGACCCTTCATTCTCTCTACATCTACCAGAAACCCTTAACACAAAATAAAAGGTTCAAGGTGAATCAGAAGAGTATCTTCTTTAGGTTAACTGACACTACCCCAATCGATAAACTGTATCAATTTGGAAGGTGGCAGTTCTGGCCCAGAGAACATAATTCTGGACGTTGGCCAGGTAACGGGACAGGTGCATTCACCTTAAGACTGGATCCCCCGGGACAGGTAGTCACTGGAAGGCAAGTGGCGTGGGGCGCTGGCAGTGAAGATTCTGCTCACCCTCTCTATTTAATCCTCAAAGAGCATCCTTCCTCTTTCCACTCAGCCCGCACAGGCAGGGAGATGGTAAATGACATATGGCATCACAAACAATTGGTGAGAAATGACGTTGATTTCAAGTGATTAAAGCGTCACTAAAAGCTTTGGTAGGAAGATAGCTTACCTTCATAAGATCACCAGTTATCACTGCCTGCAAAATTGCTGTGGAAGACAAAAGAGAGATGTCCCATTAGTAGAAGACCCTCTCATGAAAATATTACAAAGAGCTGGATCTGTATTTTGAAGAAACCATCTACCTTTGGGGCAGGAGCTAGGGAAGGAGAAGCATGCCAAAGGAGGATTCTGGAAACAGATGAAGTCTTCCTTTCCAGCTTCTCCAACCCGAGTGCCCATCCCACCATTCACTCTGGAGCCTGAGTCCCTTTGACCCCTGGTACAGCAAAAAGAGACTTGGGGTCAGATGGATTGGGTTCAAATCTTAGCTCTGACATTGAGAAGTTGTGCAACATGGGTGAATACATCGAGCTCTCTGAGCCTCAGTTTCCAAATTTGTAAAATAGTCAGTCAAATTCTCATAAAATTGAAATGATTAGTCCAGTCATATAAATGATGTTAATCATCAACTGATACACCTAAGTGTATAATCATGACTATTTGTGCTCCCTTCTTCTAGTTCTTTCTACTTTGTCTTCTTGGTATTTGAGAAATCACCAGTAATTTCTCTTGTATGCTCTGGAATAATAAAAAATTACCTATTTCTATAGAGATCAAGAGAATCAAAATTAAAAAGAATAAAAGTATACTTTGTGTTCTGAAGATAACCATCATTTAACATCTACTTCATTGATTCTTAGGTAAAGAACTCTAAAAAGTCCTGAGTAGCCAGAATTCATTATAATAACACATCATTTTAGGAAAAGCAAGAGCCTAATGATATGTTTGTGTTCTAACAACAGAGAGAGAAATAGGAAAATATGTGAGTGTAAGGGCAACAGAGAGAAATAGGAAATATGTGAGTGTAAGAGCAATAGAGCAAAATTAAATATCAAACTGAAAAGCCTCTGCACAGGAAAGGAAATCATCATCATCATCATCAACAACAACAACAACAACAGCAACAACAACAAAACAGCTATCCAATAAGAGAAAATAACTGCAAATCATTTATCTAATAAGGAGTTCCTATTCAACGTATAGAGAGAACGCATATAAATCAACAGCACAAAGTTGAACAATTAAAACATGGACAGAGAATCTAAACAGACATTTTTCTAAAGAATACAAGGAGATGGTCGACAGGTATATGAAAATGTATTCAAGAACTCTAATCACCAGGAAAACACAAATCAGCCAAGCTTGCATTGAGGTAACACATCACACCTGTTGAATGGCTGTTCATGAAAAGACAGGAAATAGGTACTGGTGAGGATGAGAATTAAAGGAAATCTCTACATTATTGAGGGAGAGTAAATTGATACAGTCACTATAGAAAAGAGCAGGGGGGGTCCTCTCCAAATTAAATAGAACCACCATAAAAATCTAGTAACTTCACTGGTTATTTTTCCAAGGGATATGAAAGCACCAACTCAAAAAAGGGAGGGAGGAAGGGAGGGAGAAAGGGAGGGAGGGAGGGAGGCAGGGAGGGAGGGAGGGAAGGAAGGAAGGAAGGAAGGAAGGAAGGAAGGAAGGAAGGAAGGAAGGAAGGAAGGAAGGAAGGAAGGAAGGAGAGAGAGGGAATGAAGGAAGGGAGGGAGAGGGAAGGAAGCGAAGGAGGGAGAGAGGGAGAGAGGAAGGAAGAAAGGGAGGGAGGGAAGGTGGAAGGAGGGAGGGAGGGAACAAAGAGGAAGAGTTAATGACTAACTGTGGAGCTCAAAGAAGATCTCTTGGAGGAAGTGAAATTTAAGCTGAGTCCTTCAGGCCTGGCAAGGTGGCTCGTGCCTCGTGACTGTAAGCTTCAGCCTATGAAGCGGCCAGGGCTAGGGATCGCAGTTCAAGTCCCGCCTCGCCTGGGGCCCGTAGCGAGACCTAGTTGCAAAAAATAGCTGGGTGTGGTGGCATATGCCTGTAATCCCAGCTACCTGGGAAGCTGAGGCTGGGGATTGCTTGAGTCTGTGGTACCCCAGGCAGCATGCGCCTGAGGTTCCACGGGCAAAAATAGTGAGACCTAGTCTCAAAAACAAAACAAAACAAAAGCTGAGTCCTTCATATTAAGTAGAATTAATTGGCAAAGAAGGCTTGGAAAACCCTTACAAGGTGAAGGGAGGATGTGAACAAAGACCTGGAAGTTAAAATGTGCACTACACAGCATCACACTGCAGAATTCCCAGGGAACAAGCTAGTAAGAGCCTCTTATGTCAAGACAGGGTGCTTGGATTTTACCCAGTAGGTGACGTGAGGTTCCTAAAGAACAAATCTGGGTCACAGGCATGCCCTCCAGCAGCCAGCTGATTCTGTCCCTCTCTGGGAAACAGAGTCACGACCTGATCTCAGGTTATTTCTGCCAGATTCCCCTGTCTTAGAACCTCCTCCCATTTCTGTCTTAGACTTAGCCACAACATGATTATTTATAGTTTGTTGGCTTCCAACAGTCTCCCAATTTAATGTGCTCGTGAACAGCTAGAGGATCATATAACTGAATCATAGCCACAAATAATTTCCCACTGTACTGAAACTGGAAAGCATGAATATTTATGTTTAAGCCAAGCAACACACCCAAGGGTAACTATTAGGTAAACGTTATTAGGTGTGAGGCCCTCTTCCCTCTCTGATTAATGTTTTTCCCTACAAACACAGTTATTTTAGATGCCTTTGCAGAAAGAGAGCTTGAATCCATTAGTATTCAACTCCAGATTATAACCTTCTGAACGATCACGCTTAAGAACAAGTAATGAGTTGGTATGATTACAGTATTGTTCTTTATTATTTCTGAAGCTCTGCATTTGCTTTCTTTCCTTTTTCAAAAGACCTTCATGCTCAGGAAAACAATACTTTCAATTCCCCAAAGTGAGGGAAGTCCCAAAGCTAACAGAACATGAAGCTATGCAGTGTTCACATAACCAATTTCCTGGACAATTAAATCACAGCAACATACGTATTTAGACTGGGAAGTAAAGAGATAGCGAGCTGACAAGTTATTTTAGAGGTTACGGGTTGAATTGCTCGTTCACATGAAATGGTTTATTTTTCTTTGAATGCTTCAGGCATGTCCTTCCAGATCTTTCAATAAATTACTGTGCAGCAGACATCCCAAGACAGAACACTTAGCTGGGAAGCTGGACTGCAGGATTGTCTTCCTGCTCAAAGACTCTTTCCAGCCCAGGAACCCTCACATCCCCGGACATCTGGGCATGGAAAAGCGGGCTTCCTTCACCTGCAACCAGTGCCACAGAGAAAAATGTCCATTGTGCTGCTCACCGGCTTGGTGTAGCTTGTGGGGCTGGACCACACAATCTCCATTGTGTCAGGGGGCTGAAGGCTTGGCAAGAAGTGCACATTAGAACGGCATGTATTGTCACTGTGTCTCACTGCTGGGGTGAAGTCCTGTGAGTGCATTACCTAGCTGGAACCTGGGGCAAATGAGTTTATCGCTTCAGTTCTCTCATTAGAATAAAGATAAAAACCAGTCTTTGAGATTCTGCCTTGCAAATAAGCCCAAGGAACAAAGAATGCGTCTGTGTAGAACAGGATGGAATACTGATGTCTTCAGCCCCATTATACAGAAAAAGAATCATTTCTCAGCTATGAAATGATATGGTTAGATGAAGGCCAGTCATATCCCTAGAATCTGGTCTGTGATTACATCCCAAGGAAGAGTTTAAGGTTGCAATGCGTGCTTTACAGATGAAAATATTTAAGAATATGAAGTATACAGACCTTGGCAAAGCCACATATGTGTCTGTCATTCTGAATACATCAACTAAAATGACTACATTATTATACAGCAACCTCCCCTTTCCCACAGGGAACAGGTTCCAAGACCCCTGCATATGCCAAAGCCCCACAGAGCACCCAATCCTGTCTGCACAGTGTTTTTTCCCCGATACATGCAAACTTGTTATAACATATAACATATATAACATATAACATATAACTGAGGCATAGCAAAAGATAGGCAATAACTAATACTAAAATAGGACAATTAAAATAATACATTGCAATGCAAATTATGTGAAAATTCTCTTTTGCTCTCAAAGTATTTTACTGTATTCATTCTTTTTAGAACCACAGAAACCACAGAAAGTGAAACTGTGGCTAAGAGGGAAGACTACACATTGGAGTTGTAACTCTGAGTTGCAATTTATGTCTGTTAAAAGTCTAGTCTTTCATTTTCTATCATATTTCAGCTTTTAAATTAATATTCTAGTGTTGTTATCTATTATCTGCTATTATCTATTATCAAGCAGTCATCTAAATATTTTAATTGTAGCAGAAAAACATCAAGAGCAAAAACAAAACTGTGGAACAAAAGATGTCTTGTGGAGACAGTCTAAATGTCTCCATGGAGAGAGAAATAAAATCACAAATAAATCAGCTCACTGGTTGAGAATCGCAAGTGTATACCCAGCTCTGCCACATTTGACACGTATTTCCCCTTAGCATTTTCATCTGTGGAGAAGACCTCAAACTGTCCTGTCCCAAGTATCACATCCTGCATCCCAGACTTGGACTTGGCTTTAGATGAACCGTGCCGTATCGAAGCTGAGGAAACTGAGGCTTAACTGAACTGACTATCCCGAGTCACACGGTGAGCAACTAAGCTGAGAGACAGAGGGATGCATTTACAATTTTTTCTTTTTTCTATGATTTCACTTATTTCATTTGTTTCTGATCCCTAAGTCACCATTTCCTCCACCATGCCATTTCTCTACTGTCCAGCAGAGTGTGGGGGGTGGGGCAATCAAAACAAATAGCTCCTAGTAGAAGTTTCATATACACATCACATAAAAATGGAGTCAAATCAATGCATTGCTTGCCACATACTTCTGTTTCTTACAAAAGAGCTGTCATACTAAGCACACCCATGCAAATGGAAGGTCCCTAATACCTAGGATCTGACTGGGACTAAAGTCTTCAGATTCCCCTTTATGCCAGGTTCCTTTCTGTTAAGCCACTGGACAGCTTGCATGGCCAGCTGACTAAGAGCCTCCTTCTCCGGGAGACTTATTCTGCAGCGCTACTCCTGTGTTTCCTTATCAGAAACATTCTGGACAAGTTTTTAACTTAGTAAGCAGCCAGCCACGATAGATGAGCAACAGACTGTGAACGCTTAGCTCTCCAAAGTGGGGTTTAGGATGATTGTCAAATGTAGCAAAGGCAACCTAACACCCACGGAGGGCTATGGATAACCATTCCCAGCTACGCTAATTAGGCAAAACGAGAAGCAGCTCATGAAAATGACTGTAACTAATAACGTTTTTATAGAGTCAAGCTGAACACGTCCAAAATGAAGTGCAGAAGGACTTACTCAATATCTCCAAAGACCTCTGCATTTTCCTACAGGTCTAAGAGACAACCGAGAATCAGAGAGGTGCCAAATTACTTGCTAATCAAAACTGGCAACGTGCAGAGAGGCTTCTATAATACAGAATGGGAGTCAGTATTATTTGACACAGAAATCTGAATGACACACAAACCTGAACCCGTTCTCTTTCACTATCTTTTACTGCCGTGGCTTTAAAATATAAATATTTGCTTTGTTCAAAAATCTGCAATCTGGGACAGGTTCTGCGGTGTGTCTCTGGGTCTCCTGGCATCCATGGGGGAAGCTCCTCCAGGAGCTGAGGGGTCTGCTCTCTGGAGGGTCACCCCTCTGACTGGAACTGGGGGCAGCTGCAGCTGGGAGCTGTGGCTCCTCTTGTCTGAGTGCCCCTGGCTCCTTGGGACTTCCTCCTTAAATGGTGGCTGGGTTTTAAGACAAACCATCCCAAGAGAGCCCAGCGGAAGCCATGCTGCCTTGGGAATCACTTCTGCTGTAATCTCAAGGGAGCCCATGTCTGAGGAGAGAGGGCACAGACTTCATATCTCAGTGGGAAGTGTCAGTCTGCCTGCAAGAAGAATGTGTCGAGAGGGGACGTTGCTGGGTTGATGCCTGGAAAGTGCTATCTGTCACGTTCTACCCCTGCATTGGGGGATGTACTTTGAGTCAGGGTTGCTGCGAACTTTCTGTCTGCTTTGAGAAATGGCCATGAGCAACAGCCTTTATTACGGTGTCATTTCTGGGAGCGTATTTTACATACAATGTCATCCGGTTCACGTCACGAATTAGTTTAGAAAAAAGCTTCAAAAGTCTGAGAACTGCTTATCCAAAGGACCACTTTTTGGAGTGAGCAGACAACTGGGTAGAGAACAATTGTTTTCTGAGTTGAATTTGAAATTCTACCAAAGGTCATCGCGGTTCAGTATCTCTCTTTAATCATTAGAAGTGAAAGAAGAGACCGCTCCTCTCTTACTTCCTCCAATCAGGCAATCTCTAGTTGAACTCCAGTTCTATGCCCCTCACTCTCTGCTCCCCCCCTCCAGTTTCTCCTCCACAGCCAAAACAGGGTGAAGTGTGAAGAACACTCATGCTACAAAGCTGATCATCTCATCGCCGTTGTGATTAATCCACCGGTGGCAACTAAAGGCCATTAAATGCAACAGTGGTCTAATATTCAGACACTCCCTCATGCCAAATCCCTCTTAGAGTTTGTAATCATAGGCAGGAGATGTAAACAGGTTTTGTGTCTAATGACAGAGCTAATCCTCCAATTCAATTAGTCCGTGTTAATTGAATGCATGGATGTATATGGGTTCTTCCCATCTGCTGCAGCAATCTTTTTGAAGCTCCTATTAGCATTGAGGAGGTTTTCTGTTTGGAGAAAAAAAAACAAACAGTCCCCATCTACTGTTCTCTCCTGGCAGAAAAACTCCACCTTGCTGCCAGAGAAGTAGGGCGTGCAGCCTACAGTTGCAGTGGGCTCCCCTTCTCCTATTCACCCCTGGAACTGGCTATAAAACGGTGCAGAGACCAGATGTCCTCCAAAACATCCATTTGTTTATCTGTTGTTGGGGAATTGCTTTCTGGTTGTTTCCACGTGTCCAAGTCCCATCTCTGCGATTAAACTAGAAGCACAGGGACTGAGTTTTTTCCCTCCTTTGTTTTAGGTATATGCCATCTTCTCCTGAGAAGTGGA
Organism: Uropsilus gracilis; assembly: GCA_004024945.1. Classification (NCBI taxonomy): domain Eukaryota; kingdom Metazoa; phylum Chordata; class Mammalia; order Eulipotyphla; family Talpidae; genus Uropsilus; species Uropsilus gracilis. The sequence continues at coordinate 10,856 of PVHY01003404.1, forward strand.
TAGCACAGGAAAGACATGAAATGCTTCATAAATACCTGACGGATATGTGTGGCTGGTGATTCAGCTATCTTTGAAGACCCTCTTTGAACTCTGGATTAAGGAAGAAATCTGAGGGAATAGGAGACAGCTCACTTTACCGGCCCTTGCTGCCCCTGGCAGTTATATTTAGAGTTGAAAACATTTTCCATCTCTTTGGGTGTTTAATGGAGCTTATTGGATGCAGCGAAAAGGCCAGAAATGTTTACATCGTGAGTCAAATCAGAGTTGTATACTAATCACGGATGTATATGACTCCCCAGGCCAGTGTTAAAACAAACGTAAGAGCGCTCATCAGCTTACTTTGAGCCCTGACCTAGAAAAGACAAGGACATAGGTTAAGAGGTCAGCGGGGGTCAACCCTTACACATCACAGGACATTACTTGCACCCAGCTGTGTAAACTTGGTGCCAACAGTTGCAGGGGGATTAGAGAGGGTCTGGAAAATATCTTACTCAGAATCTACACCACTGAAATGATGGCTTTCTTTAGGACTGCCACAAATACTACTTTTGAATACAGCGAGGCAACACATTTTACATTAGAACCACCTTCAAAATTCAGCTCCAATTATTCCTCAAAACTAGAAAAATTATAAATTCCTCTTTAATATTATTGTTACAGAATTCCGCCGATGATTGTCACTGAAAGAACGTTAACCTTCCACCCAGAGGGAGGACTGCTCACATTTGTGAAGGATTTCCATCTGCTTAAACCTTCCAAAACTCAGGTACCCCAGGGAATTAGCATATACAATAACATTCCTTCTCCTTAACATCTGAAAAAAGTAATACGTAGGAAAATGCGTATGACATCGGGACCGGTTTCGGCCATCTAGGAAGATTAAAACTATTCTAGTATTTTCCAAAAAGTGCTATCTCTCTAGATGCCCAGAGAATGGAATTCAGATTGATCAACTTTATTATTACTATTACTTTTTTTATGCTTTCCTGGCTTTCAGATGATATAGCGATAATCCTGAGAGACTAAGAAAAATGGAAAAAACTCATAAATAAGGTTCTTGTTAGCCTCACAGATGAGAGGAGGTGCTGCAGAGGAGCAGAGGGGAGGCTGCCTGCCCATCCGCAGACTTATAAAGAATCTCAGTGATAGCATCGGGGCTCATGCTTCATCCACCGCCTCGGTGTCAGGCCGGCATTCCTACCATGATAGGTCTCCTTGAATCCCTTTGATGTGCTTCAGCAGTGTCCTTCAGGGCCTCTGAGAGGAGCTAGACAGAAAGCCTGTGCTCATATTTCATTCAGCGACAGTGCAGGCAGCTCTGACATGGCCTGGAAGTGATGGATGGATATTGGTTTTAAGCAAACATCAGGACTGCGAGGCAAAGGGTGTTGAAGGCTGAGATTCAGGCCTAGATGAGTCTGCTCGCAGCCCCCAAGAAGGATAGGTGCATGGACATCAAGCTGCACGTTAAGTACCTTATCAGTGCCCAGTAGCACTAGCTGCCAGGTGAGGCCTTTTTCCGGGAGAAGGGATTTAACCAAAAAGCTCCTCAGTGAAACAAAAGTCAAGCTGTGGTGGTGTTAATACAGCAGAGGTCACTTGGGGGGATAAAGATGAGCAAAGTGCACAATTCGCCAGAGTGCATAGTTTTTGAGAAAGGGTAAAGCTCTCAAGACCTTCCCTTACTTTGCAGTCGTAAAGACGGACAAGACCCTTTCTTTGTATTTGCAGTTACTTAATAATAAAAGACTAGTTCTGACTCTTCCTTACATCACCATATGGTGGCTATTAATGGAAAATATAAAAAACTAAACATTTTATTTCATAGAAAACACATCATAACTTTCACATCAACATTATGCTAACTTGACTGAGCAATCTCACCTCAGAAGCAAGAATTACAAAGGAAATGGTTAGTTCTGAAGTATGCTTAAAAGGTGTAAAGCAGAACAGGCTCCAGTATATTAGTAAATCCTTAGTGATATTTTTTAAAGAGCAGATTTTGCTGGTCAGTTTCTGTGAAGAGAACTAGAGGTTAAACCTTCAATCTTAGGAATGCAAATACTTTGAGAGCAAAAAATATCTAGATAGTAATATGTATGTCATTGCACATAAAAATGTAGTCTCTGGTGCCAGAGAAAGAGTGTGATATAGATAGAGAATTTCTAAGGAAGTTGTAAGTAACTGGTCCAAAAATGGGAAGATTTGCATGGGCAGAGGTGGGAGAATTTTCTGTAGAAAAGAGCAGAAAGTTCCAGAGCAAGAAGTGACAAGTAGTTTCATTTGACAAAGCGGGACATCTGAAATGGGATAAGCAGAAAGGAGTTAAGAATAAACAGTTATAGAGCACAGTCAGAGGAGAGAGATAAATCCCAGATGGTTTCACTTATACATGGAATATACAGAAACCAAACAAAGGGTCAGGAAAACGACAAAACCTACAAGCTGATCATAGATCTAAGGCATCTGGTGGGGGAGGGAAGAGCACATGCGACACTCGTGATGGATCACAGGGGCGGTGGTGGGAGAACCGCACGGATTATATCTGAGGGGAGAAATCAAATTTTGTACAAAACTGAACAAGATAAGAAAATAAATAACTTTAATTTTAAAAAAGAACAATCAGTTGTAAAAAAGAGAACATGAGATCCTGCAATTTGCTAATACACTCATCAGGAAGAGAGTACATCACTCTGAAAATAATGAAACCCTGTCATATGCAACAACACGAATGGACCTTCAATGTCTTATGCTAAATAAATGGGATGAGAAAAAGAAATACCAAGATTACATTCACATGGGGGGGGGGGGAAGACCAATGAACAAACAAAACAAAATAAAAACTAGTTCTTAAAGGATAAGAACAAATTGGCAGTTACCAGAAGGGAAAGGGAAAGGGGGTGGCCCAGATGGGATAAGAGTCAAACTAGTCCTTTGGCAGAGGGTACAATATAGTATAAACAGATGCTGATTTGAGTCATACAATGCTATACATCAAAGCTACTTCAATAAAAAGGTTAAAAACAAACTAACCAGCAGAACACCAGAAACAATCTTCTAAGACCCAGTTTCCTTTTAAAGTGAATGAAAATCTCTCAGCTCCTCTAAGGGTATATTTTCAGAATATACCCTTGGTCAAGACCATCACTATCTTCCACAAAGACAATAGCCCTTTAATAGAAGAAAGGAAAGTTGGCTGGGAAATCCAATGCTGGAAGAAGACAGTCTTTGGAAAGCCCATGCTTTTTGTGTATGAGAAGAAACCCACAAGACTAGTTAGGGGAAAATATGGGGACAGAAGATTGTACCACTAGAGCCAAGAGCTGGCTACAGACACAGTGTGGTGTGATTTTTTTCCTCTGTTTTGTAAAAACACCACTTTCATCATCACCACTACCACTACCACCATCGTCGTCATCATCATCATCATCAATCATCATCATCATCTTGGCAACTACTTCCACATTCTAGGGAGAAAGGTGTGTGTGTGTGTGTGTGTGTGTGTGTGTGTGTGTGTGTGAAAATGTCACCAGCTTGAGCAAAACTCAGTGGGATCTAGCTGATTCCAATTCCCTTTTAAAAAGCCAAGCAGTAGGGCTTTGCTGCAGCAAGAGAAAAGGTGGAAACTGTGGACTGAATTGGCAATGTGTTTGGCTGCCTTGCTAAAGAAGATTGCCAGTGAGTGAGCTGCCAGTCGTACTTACACATTTACAGAGCTGATGCTCTTGCATTTCAGGAAGTGGGTAATGGTGACTTGCAGGAAGAGCACCACCATCTGTCATCATCGCAAGTGGAAATGACAGACTGGCCCTTAGCTGCAGGAATTCAAGTCCACACCACAAAGAGACCAGGGCAGAGAGCTCTCCAGAAGCACCTTTCCAAACCAAAGATGGCATTTTTGGGTTTTCCTCACAGGTTTCATGACCTGGTATTCTTTCCTGGCTCAGAACACTGAGTCCATAAAACAGAATGACCTCAATGTCAGCTTGCCCAGCCTGCCCGATGAAGAGACCACGGCTGAGCCAAATGAATGGTCCAAAATTTCCCAGTCTGCAAAGGGCCGAGGGGCTGCCTGGCTCTTCTGCCTCAAGTCCAAGACTCTTATCCTCGCCTGACCCTACCATCCACATTCAAGGGACCTCTGTCCAAAATGCCAGATCCATCTCTGCCCACTGGGCTGTAACCTGAAGGGAGTAAACTTAGAACACAATAGACTTGAGTCATTTCATAAGTTCGTGTGCATACGACTTATCAGGTTATTAAAAGAAAACACCTTCCAATATGTGTTGACACAGGTTATTCCCCTCACCCTCTTTGCACTTTAATTTGCCTGCCCTGTCCATTTTCTTGGGTGAATATTTGTAAGCAAATGATATGCAAGAGAGAAAGCTAAGTGCTTACCTATATCATCTGACTTAATCCTCGTGAAGTCTCCTGATATGCATAATTATTATCGTCATCCCCATTGTAGGATGAAAAAAACTGAAGCTCAGTGGGGACAAGTCATAGCTCAAGGTCACACAGGTGGTGTGTGCTAAGGCCAATGCACCCACCCACTCAGCAACTGTAAAGCTGATCTGCAAGGTGGTGGGGCACCCGTTGCCTTTCCACCCTTTTGACTGCAGAGACAGTTACAACATCCCACCATGTCACCAGGTTGTGAAACAAAGTCCCTCTTCCCAATGCTTCCCTAGTCAGCACAGAGGGGGCGAGTTTTCATCATCTCCATGTCTCACAAGTGTCAGGCTTCGACAAGGGAAGGCACAGAAAATTAAGTTGTGGTGGTGAGGCGGGGAAACCTGCAGTAATGAGCTGCTGCTAGGGATCATGTGGTGTTGCACTGGCTGCAAGTGGGATGCTGCGCGAAGCTAAGAAAGTCACAGCCTAAAATGCAGGCTACCTGAAATGAAGGCAGAAAGTGAGAGCTAGCAGGGAAGCCTATGATGAGAAGTGTTTGGTTGACTTCAGTGTTTTGTAAAACAAGTACACTGAGAAATATTTTCATAGCTCTCCCCTGGAGAGCGTAGGTTTCAGCAGCTTTAATAGACAGTCTGGGCAAAGAAGCATGTGCACAGAAAAGAAAAATGCTCCAAGGTGCTAAAACTACAAGTAAAGTTCCCTCTCCAGGAGGAAACGTTTAGGAGTCAACTGAAAATGTGACCGCCCCTTCTAATATTTGCAACCAGTGATCATGATAAGAGATGCTAAGGCTGAGACCACAACTCAGAGAAACCTATCACCAGGAGCCAGCAGTTCTTTGCAAGAGGAAGTCAGCAAAGTGAAAACTAAGCTATAGGTGGAGCATCCAGGGACGCGCCTTCACTGGAGATTAGGATTTCTACCCAACTGGAAAGCAGACAATTCTCCTCTTCCAGGGAGACCAGCATGATAGCTGCTAGTGCACCTGCATGGCCCCCAGGTTGCTCGGGTGTTCATATAACCCAGATCCTACAATCTCATATACTAAACATTCTACTTTAACACAGAGAACACTTCAAAGGGAAGCATAACTGAGTTTCCATTCTGCTACCATAGAGGAATCCCTGAGAGCCAAATCAGGCATTTTCCATCCCATTTATACATTTGTCTGTAAAATAAGAGGTTCTTCTTCTGTGGGAATGAAGTCGAAGAGCTGCTAGAAGATCCCGACACCTCACCTTAATGATGATCTCTTCTTGCCTTGCCACTTCAAAGCAGACCAAGAGATTAGCTTCCTTCCCTTCCTAACACTCTCCTCTTTTCTGCTATTTCACTATTTAGCGATGTCTCTCATCTGTATTGTGTGTGTGTGTGTGTGTGTGTGTGTGTGTAACATAAATGTTCTGAGGCCAAAGCAAACTTGAAGGTAAGTCTTAGAGAAGAGCACTCCCCCTCTCCACAGATCCACACATATTTACCATGAGGTTTCCAAAAATAATTATATAATTATTAGCAACAAAGCATTCCAAAGGATCAAAGGACTATAGAGTTACAATCACCCCTGGGATCTCCCAAATCTTAACTCTGATGGGAATGAGGGAGGAACCATAGTCAGGACACACTGTAATATAACCTGATTCTGGAAAGCCCAAGTTTTTGTTTTATTTTGTTGCTTGTTCTGTTTTATTTTGTTCTGTCATCAACAGTGGATTGTCTGTTTTCCTAGGATTTGTGAAAGAAGACCAGTCAAAGAAAAGCAGGCTGTCATTTTTCTTCCTTTCCTTTCACACAGTCTTTGGGGAGCGCCCAGTGAGACCACCATAAAAGGCCATCTTTTCAGTACATTAGTAACCAAATTTCTTTGGAAAAGGACCAGGGGCAAACCTATCTTCCACAATAGGGAATCATGTTAATGAGGCGACAGTGGAATTCAAAGATGTGTAGTGAAAGTTTCTGTTTGCCAACACCACATACTGCAGCAGATTTAACAGTAAGACTTGTATAGAGGGAAGCAGATCCGTGCCAGGGTGCACAGCATAAAATGGGGCAACATCTCTATTCACTGGATTTATAGTCAAATAAGAAGCTCAACACCACCCATGGGGAAAAATTTTGGACAGCACTCAAACAAAAAAACAAAAGACCAATAAATGAATAAGGAATCATGAGCATTTGAGTTGTCAGGAAAATTCACCTTTGTTTGTCCTTAGAAGCTATGGCCATGGCTCCGAGGCACAAGACTAATGCGCACTAAGGAGTGAGGAGGAACTGGATGAAGGAGGTGGCCAACCAAGAGAGATGGTAGAAGCGGATATGAACCATGTGGATAAGTGAACCAAGGGAGATGAGATCTGGTGAGGGAACAGAAAACGTCCACTAAAGCAGCATGAGTTCAATCAAGTGTGAGGAAGAGCCTCAAAAGTGACCACTAGAAAGTTTGAATCTAATTAAAAACCCATGGTTCTATAGTCAGAAATTGAAGAAAGCACAAAAAAGAGAGGAAAAAACCACTCCACCCACTCTGCACTAGCTGGTCCACAGCCCGCCCTAAGAGTCATGCTGTGATGGCCAATATTGTAAGCTCTCCTTGCAAGGAAATCTAAGATGTTTCCATCAACACCATCAGTGCAGTAGACTTGCTCAGCCTTACTAATAAATAAACCTTGCTAACAGAAAATAGAAGGAAGACATCTCACTCCCATAGTTCACTTCATTCTGGTCATAAAAGGTGTCTTCCTGTTGTATTCCCCTAAGGAAATAGCCCCTTGCTAGAATTCTACCCTTTAAAGAATGTACACCGGTGACTAGAAATTAGCCCCATTTCCAAAGAGCAGCTCTTAAAAACTCTCATAACATGTGCATGTTATGTGGAATCTATATGTGAATACAGACACAGGATTCACAGGTGGAATACGACATAGGTGGTCAAAGGATAAGAAGAAACAAGGAAGTTCTTAATGAAAGAGCAGAAAGCAGTGGTTCTCTCTGAAGGAACTAATCTGAAAGATACGCACCCGAGGGTGAGGGTTACTACAAGTGTGTTTATTTCTGTCAGGGAGCTGAGTTACAGCAGCTTCTTTTGCTTAATAGTTCAAATGAGTCATCACATTGAAGCCAATATGATCCCAGTTCCTTTCATTGAGAAAGGAATGTGGGCATTGCTGTCACCTGCATCTAAAGACAGAGACTAAGACTAGCCTGAGGCCAGATAAGGCCATTTCCCCTTTTTACAGTAAAGTGATGACCTGGGCAGATTTTGGATTATGCTAATGCAGGTCCTGAGGTGGGGACTTCCAAGGCCCAGAGGGGAAGGGAGGAGATATGATTTTGGAGAGGAGCTGGAGAGTGGAGGGAGAGCCTGAAAGTTGGAATCAGGCCTGGAGGTTTGGGGCCCCAGAAGAAGGACTCAGGAGCTGAGTCCTCTGGAGCTTCCTCATCTCCCCAGCACACGGTTCCTGAGGATCGAGAACGGAGTGAAGGTGGAGGAGAGGTGACCCTGGTGAAGTGCGGAGCCACGGTGACACTGGGACAGGCCTGCCTCTGGGAGACCCGCATGAGCCCCACCTGCGTTGGTTGGATTCATCTGGTGCCAACTGGAGTGAGAGGATCGGGAGTCAAGGACACCAGAAGTGCCCTAAGACTGAGGTAAACCTCACAAAACTCCTTGGGGAGTGGAAGTGGGGCTCTATTCCGTTTGGAATACTTGTGAGGGTCTGGACTCCTTCAGTTTGTTTTTCCCATATCTGGAAATAAACCTCTTGTCTATCCTGGTCGTTAAGGTTTGATATCTGAGCAGTTGCTGCATGCAGGCGGAAGAACCTGTAAGAAAAAGGAATTTAAACAGGGGTGTCCGTATCCCCCCCGATAACAACATCACACTTTCATAAATATTATCCACTTCAGGACAATTACACATACACCCATATATTTCTATCAGAGAGAAAAACCAATCTAGGTGTCTAAGCTAGGCGTGAGGCCTTGTTCTCACAGAAAACGGCTTCACCCACATAGGCTGACTGGAGGCCCTCACCCTGCTTCTGCCTTTGTCCAGAGCATGAGGCACTGCGACAGGGAGCTGGTGTTGTGTGCAGGTGGGGGAGGCAAGAGGGGAGGTTGGACTCTAGCTTCAGATGTTCTGGGGGCCAGACTGCCGGCACCTCCCTTCAGAGGGGGGGTTCACTATCTTTCTAGAAGTGCACGGGGCTGGCTGGGGCACCTCCCTGGCCTGCACTCCGCACAGCAGGGGTGGTGGCACAGAGAGTCCTGGGAGGCCAGTCAAGCCAAAAGGCCAAGATGGCAGAAGCCAACCCGCCGGCTCCTCACAGGCGAAGCCCCAGGCACAGGAGAATTGAAATGATGAAGTGATAGGCCCTGAGTCAGAGGAAACCCGAGGCAGGGCAATCCATCACTGCCCAGCTTATCTTCTGACAGGGAGTGGGGCTCCAGCGACCAGATGTAACATTAAAATGTAATGCTTCCACTGGGACTTCGCATGGCGGCTTTCCCTGAAGCTCCGGGTTCACTCACTTAACTAATTATGAGAGAATGTGACACCGACTTTTACTTTTTCTACAGGTACAAATCATTCCCAGCAGGAGGGAGAGCTGCTGCTGTTGTTTTTTTTTTTTTCCTCCTGCTTTGTCATGAAAAAGAAATTACTTACACAGCCGTAAATAAATTCTTGTTAGAGGAAAGTTTTTGTTTTTGTTTTTTCCCATAGTTCTAGCCATTGGCCATCACGCTGACAATCATTTCTTTTGTTTCCTGGGGAGATGGAGAAATGAGCAAGAGCTGGAGGTGAGAATTGATCTGGAAATCAGCTCTGCGACTCACTAGCTCTGTGATGGAGAGCAAGTTGTGGAAGGACTATGAGCCTGTTTCCCCAATTATAAAATGGATGGGAACAGGTCCACAGTGGAGTAGTATTTGTGAAAGATGGAACAAGTAAGTAGTTGAAGAGCTCGCTTTAGTCCAGGGTCTCCGCATAGCCGGCATCAATATATTTAGCTTTAATTACTGATGACTGGTGCTCTGTTACAGAAATAGAAACATTTTACTGTAGGTCAACCATGAATTTGTTATCAGGTGGGGAAAGAGAGACTTTTTAAACTACTGCCTCATAACTGGAAAATTCTCCTCTTCTAGCTTCTCCCTAAGAAGCAGACTCAAAGCTCAACATCTTGCATTTTCACTGACCACTTAATATTGTTATGTGGAATTCCCTGCCGCTTGCCAGCAGCTTCTCTCAGCTCTCTCTCTCTCCCGGATCAGAAAAAGAAAAACTCAGAAACTGCAGTTTACAACTTACTAGAGTGCCTCAATTTACCCTTTGCAGCTCCTACAGCCTCAAGACATTTAACATTGTGGATTCTTTCTGCCGCCTTTTTACTAAAATTCCAAGCCAGAACAAAAACTCTTAGAGTGCAGACTAATTTAGTACTAAACAAAGTGAATTCCTATTTACTACAGAAAGAAACATATAAGAAAAACTTCAATTACTCTAGCATTGTCCAAAACCTTCTTCAACATTGTCCAAAGCCCTTCCCAAGATAGTCCAAAAACTGTTCTTTAGTCCTATTAACCTCACCACTTGTTCAATCCTTCAGAGCTCATTATCACATGCTCAAAGAGTTGACATCTTTCTTTGGCATGCTTCAGTTCTTCCAAACAGGCAGCTGAGAGCATAATGCTGTCTTCGTCTTGCCCTCCTCCAGGTAGTAGGAAAAAACTCCATAGTACAGGAACCAGCAATGTTTATTTTCTGCTCAGGTCTGGCTCACAAAGCCTCTTCAGAAATCCCTGAGTCAAACTCAATAAGACAAACTCCAACATGGAGTTTAAATCTCCAACCTCTTTAGTTTTTAGCAGGCACATTCAGCTTATGCTACTAAAAGTCATAAGTTACCAGCCTGGGCCAAAGCCCAGGCCTGAGGCCCCTCATGGTCTTAGGCCTGGCCTCCAGCTTTCCTGTCAAAATGGCTGAATCCCTTTCTTTGTTCCTCATGCCTCTTTATACCTTTTTCCCCAAGTCCTCCTGTCAAGGACTCCTGGGGGGAAGTCCTATTAGGCAGATATGCAAATCAAAGTACTACCCAGTCTCTGTAAAATCTACAAGTAACAGGAGAATAGCTAGTTCTTTATCAAATGCATATATCAACTGTTAATGGCAGGAAGGGGGGAGAGGGGAGGCTTCCAGCATCAAATTGAAAACAAGCTAAACTGTGTACTAATCTTTTCACTCCTTCTTATCCACATAGAAAAAGGTTTCTGATGAAAACTTAGTATTTAATGATGCTAATAAAACATGTTTCCCTGCCCCATCACATCCAGGAACTTTTCAGAGGCTCGCATCTGGCGAGCACACGTCACCCCAGCGACGGCTTGTCCACTTCTGGGACAACAGCAGCAGCATTTTGTTACGGTCACTCTTAACTTTAAAACTGGAAAGAAACTTCGCAGGTCACTGCCTAGCTGACTGCACGATAATCTCATGAGTTAGGCAGCTTGGATAAAATTAACCCATCTGTACAGAGAAGGAATCTGAAACTACTAAGGTAAATGCAGAGCCATAGTATTCAAGCATATTTTCTATAAAAGGCAATTCGGTGGGGAATGAGAATGCCAGGGTAGCTGGAAAATTAAGAGTTTTCCAAGAATGAAGGCTATGTTGGAGACCAAGTAAGGGAAGTAAAGCAGAAAACAAAACAGAAAATCAAGAGGCCTTATAGTCCAATTTCATGATCCACTGGCCCTTTGAGCCCCAAAAGGTTTACCAGTAGGTTTTAGAAAGCAAAATATTACTTCTCACCTTCCTTACAGCTACATTTCAATGTCATTACCAAGAACAAATGTAAACCTGATGATCCAACATTCACGTTTTATGCTAACGACAGCAAATAAAGTTCAAAATACGCAGACACAGGAAAACATTGTGAATGTTAGGTCTTAGTTTTAAAGTCTTAGTTTTAAAGAGAAAAAATATTTTTTTCCAAGGGTATATATATATATATATGAGCTAGAAGATGGTTAAAACTTAGATAGAGTTAGATTAATCTGTTGTAATTTATATCACATGTTTGAATTATTTTTGGAAGTTTCAGAATCAAAATAAGAAGAAACATGTACTCTGTTGTATTTTTTTAAGTTATAGCAATATAAAAGAGTACTAATTTGACTCCTGTTTCTTCATTGAATTATATATGCCAGTTCTTAGAATAATCAATTCTAATAGGTAGTTAATGCTGAGTAAGTCTTTCTCATGGTAGTTACCTGTTAAAATTTTATAGGATATCAATATATGTTCATTGACAGTTCGCAACCCCTTAAAAACCCCTACTGCACTAAAGAATTGTAGCTCAAAAGTCCCACCAACTCCTTTCCCCCCCACTTTTTCAACAGTGGAGATGAATTTACTTATAAGTAGGAAAATGTAAACCAAGGTCATTAAGGGGAACCCTCATTGAAAAGAAAAACAAACCACAAGTTGCCAGTTTATTATTTGAATTTCAAAACAGGAGCATCTAATTCTACAAAACCTATCACAGCATCACCAATGAGCAAATATGAAATAACAGGTCCTCATTAGCTGGTTGACTGCGTAGTTTTCACTTACTAGGTCTGAATGTAAGTTGTCCTGTGATTCTTACAGATATGATATGAATTTACTACAATATTGAGTCAAACTTTTATGATGTAGCCTCAGACTAGTCATGCCCAGAGTTCCTTCTTTATCTCCTTAGTTAATTGATTTAATAAACACCTTTTGAATGTTTGGTAGTTGCTGGCATCTATATTAAAGAACTCAGTGTGGCAGGAAGAGTCAGGTGAATCAAGTACCAGGTTTGAGTATTAAATTCCTGAATGAAGAAAGATGTGCTGTAACGATAGCTTGGTGAGAGTTCTCAGAGAAGAAGAGATCACCAGCTAGGTTCTAGTAAGTATAAACTGTCTTATGGCAAATGGTAGAGTAGTCTCCTGTCAGGAAGAGCAGTATGACAAGAGCATAATACGCATAAGATGTAGTTTCTAATTGCTCAGGTACAGAGCATGAGTAGAAGGGAAAAGTTCCCAAAAGAAGCAACAATAGATTCCATAATTTTGGACTTTCTAATTCAAGTGAAAATACTATATTGGTATTCTGTTTAGAATTTTGTTGTTATTTCACTGGTATGTCAGAGAGATTTCATCCAACAGACAATGGAGGTAGACTTTTACTGAGTAGCAATCAGTTTGGTTCTATCTATGTAGACAGTGAAAACTAGAAAGAAATCTGGAGATACAGCCGGGCACGGTGGCTCATGCTTGTAAGCTTCAGCCTATGTAGCAGCTGGGGCTAGGAATCGCGCGGTTCAAGAACCGCCTGGGGCCCGTAGCAAGACCTAGTTCCAAAAAAATAGCTGGGCGTGGTGGTGCGCACCTGTAATCCCAGCTACCTAGGAAGCTGAGGCTGGGGATCGCTTGAGTCTGTGGTACCCCGGGCAACAAGAGCCTGCGGTTCCACAGGCAAAAAATAGCGAGACCTAGCCGCAAAAAAAAAAAAAAAAAAAAAAATCTGGAGATACAGGTACCAGTTATAAGTCAATTTCAAAAGTAAAACGAATGGATGCATGTCCTTTCACATGCTCCTTGCCCACCCCACTAGACTCACAAAGCTCCTTGAGGAGAAAAAATTATCACATGCCACATAGTCTCTGCCTATAACCCCATACAGCATTTGGCATAACATAATTAAATTGTACGATTGACCCATTGTAGACATTCAGTGGACATTTTTGAATGACAGATTGGATAAATGAATAGTTCCCAAACTTAGACATGACAAAATTGTCCATCTTATCCTTTGAACTGGAGCAGTTCTCTCTTAAAATGCAAATAACGCAACTGAGCTGGCCAACAACTCATACCACCAACCAATTAGCTTCACTTCAAACTCTCACACCGTTTGCAAATCTCAGTGTCCAGTCTGCATGGGCTTTGGCAGATACTTATTACCAAGGTCCATTTTCAAGACAAAAATCTGTGATTAATAGAAGTTTCCTGGCCAGTTAGCTCAAAGTCACAAAAAGTTGCTAGTAATGGGGCAAAAATTACACAGAGGACATTCAGGTTTGTGATATCTGTCAACCAAAAGGTTGTAACAGATTTGAAGATAATGTAGCAAAGTTAGTTAAGATGAATCCAGTTTTAAAAGGGCTTGACATTTTATGGTGAAAAAAATATATAAGATCAACATCTTAGAAACATTTTCTTAACTTCCCTCTGACAGTGGAATTCAAGAGTCAGAGGTGAACTCTTAGTCCTGAATTAGTATAAGTAAGACAGATTCTTACCGTGATCTTCTGAAGAGACTGGTGACCTAAAATGAGACAATAAGCATCATAAATCTTCTGCAAATAATACTGATAATAATAAGCACAACAGTGATCATGAATAATCTCATAAAAGCTATACCCCCCAAATTCAGTTAGTTAATGCAACATGGTAGATGGCTTGAGTAATGAGCTGGCTGCAGGGTCTAGTTCATTCGATCACACCCAAAGCTTACCTGGACAGGTAGGGCGGTCAGGGTAACTAAAAGGTCAGTCTACTTTACAGTGTCCCGGGACTGCAACAAATTTAGTTAAGCCTGGATGAATCACACACAAGAAGGGAACGTGTATAATTGCAGTAGTGGATGAAATCCTGGGATATTACTGAGTCCCCAAGGGGGTTAGGGGGTCTTTAGCCATGTATATAAATAATCACTGGATTGAGTGTCTCTAGGTAAAAAGAAATCAACATAGACGGGGAGAGACAGGGTAGAGAGACAGAGACGAGAGAAATAGCATGTACCTTTATCATTATTGTCATTTCGGTCCTCTACGTTTGATTGAGCATGACATATTTTCTCCTGTGCTGACCTAGAATCACTGAACATGTGAGAATCAGGGAGAGGCAAGAAGAGGGCAATGATCAGGTACCCCCAGAACTTTGATAAGTTGATGGTTTCCGCCCATCATTTGAGGTTCAGCTCTCGCTATTGTATCAAGATACCAATGGAGTGGTCCATCAGGCTATTTTTCAGTAAAAATCCATCTTTTCTTCCTCGGCTGACAACAACTTGAGTTACTTTGAATAATTTAATTTATAGATGAATTCCCTTCAAGCTTAAAAGATATGGTCTTGACTACAGACAAGTTCTTTTTGTGACACATTATACTGTACGCAGAGGTATCGGAATTATGGAGGGAATCACAGGGGTGAGTCAGAGAATGTCCTCCCCTCCAGGAAACCAGTCCAGTGGCATCCATGCAGTGAGATGCCAAAGCAGGTGAGGCTGGTGAGACAGTTACTCACTTTTTTTTAAGAAAGGATGAGAAATATCGGGGGCACGATGATTTCATGGTTATAGAGCAGTTCCAGAAAATCCTAGCAACTTTAGGATGCAAGGCATTACTTTGATTTAACCACAGATCAGTAATAATTTGTCTATTATGTGAGTGAACAGTTAAGTATAAAGACCAGCAGCAAAGGTAAGAAGACCCTGGACTTGCATTTGTGGCAAAGCATCTTCTCATTTCAATTTATGGGTGTCCGGGTGGACATTTTCATGTGAAAATAGAGGGTCTGGGGCCTGTAAAGATAAATGTGGGGACTGGGATATGGACACAGAGAATTGTAAAGGGAACCTCCTCTAAGCCTGCACCAGAGCTACAGGCTCAGCTGTCTGACAAATGCTACCTGCCCTCCAAATGGAGTAGGTCCAAGCTCTCCCATCTGATACTCTGCCCCACTTGACCGTGAGCTCCCTGCAACCACCTCCATATCCAGTTTAGGACAGAGTGGGCTCCTGATTAAAATTTGTTGGACTGAATTTAGCACTGCCACACCCACATCCAGACTCACACACATTCTAGGGCAGCTCCAGAAAGTACTGGGTCACTTTCAAGCTACCTTCAGGATATGGCTGCTGGCCCCTCAGTCACCTGGAAAGAGAGAGTCTAGGGAATGAGCCTGACACTCCAGACTGGTGACAAAGTGGGCATCTCAGAGTCAGAAGCCCTCCAGGGTCCAGTCATGGAGATATCCCAGCAGCCTCATGTGCAGGAAAAATAAAGTGGGGAAGCATTGAATAAAAGGTGAAATGGGGTTGGAAGATGCACCTATAGAGAAACATTTGTAATAAAAGGAGATAATTTCTTAAGCCACTGAAAGGCATGGAAAAAATAAGAGTCAATGGCAAGGAAACAACTCTACAACTCGTGTTTTCTGATAGAAAGTAAGCAAAAACATGTCTGGATTGTTTATAATTCATTTCTTAGACAAGTATGGGAATGACCGAAAACCCCAGTCATTGGGTGACTGAATGTCTCAGGTGTCAGGTTTGAGAAGCAGGGTTCTTGCTGCCTTTCTGCAAAAGTGAAGCACTAATATGAAAGCTGACAAATTCCAGATGGCTCTGTTAAAGCCCCAAGGGGCTGCACTCAGACAGGGGGGAAGGACTATCGATTTCAGGGTGTTTTCGAAGGATTAGTCATGTTGAGTGTCTGTGCTGAATGTCTCCTACACGCCTGGATTTGTGGAATTTTAAAGACATATGGAGTATTTCAATCCTCACCCAGTATTTCACCTTTCACTACAACAAACCACTAAATTATACTACGGAGACAGGCACACCATCCATTATTGCTGGAAATGGGCATACAAAGTTTTATAGAACTTAGCTCAGGAGAGAAGAAATATCTTGAAATCAGCAACATAAGTAGTTATTTTAAAAATGGAAGTTGAATCCCAGGAGCAGATAATCTTCCTCAATCTGAAAACTGAGGAATGCATAAAAGTTCACTCATTCTTCCCACTGCACCCAGAAGAGCTGTGGTTTTGTCCCAGACTGTTTATTTCACCTCTACATGTGCTTGATCTTAGAAATGGCATCTGCTCCATATATAAACTCTACTAGCATTCAAGTAACTCCAGGATTTAGTGTTTTCCTCCTCATTTCTTTCCTTGTCACTCTGCTGTTACGGTCTGTAGAATATTTAGATTTTGCCTCGTTTGGCATTTTTTTTTTATTTTTATTTACATTTCATTAGAATTCAGCAAAGTAGGCCAGGCATGGTGGCACACGCCTATAAGTGGCAGCCTAGGAAGCCGTGGCTGGGGCCAGGGATCACAGTTCGAGTGCCGCCGGGGGCAAGTAGCGAGATCTAGTTCCAAAAAATATATAGCTGGGTATGGTGGCACGTGCCTGTAATCCCAACTACCTGGGAAGCTGAGGCTGGGGATTGCTTAAGTCTGTGGTACACCGGGCAACATGAGCCTGTGTTCCCACAGGCAAAAATAGTGAGACCTAGTCTCAAAAAAAAAAAAAAAAAAAAAAAAAAAAAAAAAAAAAAAAAAAAAAAAAAAAGAATTCAGCAAAGTAAAACAACAAAGACAAAAATTCAAGTACTGCTTATTTAATACCTTCGCCTATCTTTTCCTCTTCCACCTTAACCCCTTCCCCTCTCCCTCCTCCCTTCTCTCTTTCCCCTTCCCTTCCATTCCTCCCACTACAACTATCGATCAGATTTGAATCTCACGTTTCTGTTGACTCATGCCTGAATAATAATTATTAGTCAAGACCCTATTAAATATCAGACCCTGTGCCAAGTGGTGAGGATAGAAAGACAGATAAGATGTCAAATCTCAATAATCTAGTCAAGAGAAACAGAAACCAATGGCTGCATTCTGGTGGAAAAGGTGATGGTGACAATATGTATGAAGTAAATATAACAGAGGACACCAATTCTCTCCCAAAGGAGTGAAGAGGTTTTAGAAGTCAAGCACCAACTGATATGGGTTTTCAAGGAGACACAGATGTTTACTATGTTAAGTAAGAAAGGAAAATTCCAGGTGGAAATGGATATATGGAAAGAAGTGCAGATTGGGAAATCAGAAGTTATTAGCTCTACAACTAGTTTGGTGTTAAGGGTGTGAAGGGCAAGAGATTTAAAAGGCAGCGGCCACTCCACATGGGAGCTGAGGGGCAATTTCAAAGTGCTTGTAATGTGCCCTCCAAGCTGAGTGCAAGCTGCTGAGGCAATAGCCCCTCGTCATCTCACCTGCTCTCCTCTGTGTTTTTGAATGAACAGGCTGTGCAGAGTAGTGGGTCAAAGCACAAGAAAAAGGTGGCAGATAAGTTCAAGATGATACGGCAAAATGCTGGTGCTCACTCTGCTCTTCAGTTATTTTAGAAAATCATGAAAAATAACAGGAAGAATGAAAACAAATGCCTCCAAACAGATGAAGGAATCTGATGTTTTTACATGTTTTTACAGTGGAGCATTATCTGGCAATCAGAAAAGACAAATCTGATGCATTTGTGGCAACGTGAATGGACCTAGAAGGAATCATGCTAGTAGAAATAAGCCCAAAAGAAAAAGACAAAAACCAGATGGTCTCACTTATAGGTGGAATATACAGAAGTCAAGAAAAAGTTAAAATTAACAAAATGACAATAGAGCTAAAGTGTACAGCAAGGGAGGGAGAGAAAGGGAGGGAGAGAAGGAGGGAGGCAGGAGGGAAGGAAAGAGGAATCAGGGAAGATTTGAACACAAAGATCAAGATGATGGTTCATGGGTGATACAGTGGTGGGAGAACACCAGGGAATAGAATGTTTTATATACATATGTATCAAATGTATATATATTTACATATGATACATATATACAATATATTGCATCATTATATGTATAATATATATAAAACAAAAATAATTTTAAAAAAAGAAGGAAACAGATCTTATCTCTGACTAAACTAGAAGACGCTCATATTCTGAAATCCTCAGAAGCACAGAAGAGCTACCAGTCAAAACTGGACCAAGTTACAGGGAGTCAGAGAATTTTGAACAAGGACAACTGTGAGAACTGTGCTAACCCTGTACCCCAAACCTCAGAGACCTCACTCCCAGCAGGTGTTCTGCAGCTTGGAGTCAGCCCCTTGGGGGTCCTGCTAGAAAGCAGCTTAGTCACCACAGATGCAAAGTCCAGCCATTCAGCCTCAAACTAGGGGTGCTTGAAAGAAGTCACTCCTGTGCAAGCAGGAGCAATGAGCAGACCTGTGCAAACAGGAGCAATGAGCAGACCGGAGCCAGCCTAGAGCCGCAAAACAAGGAGAAAGCAGGACAGGGATCTGGTGACAAACAAAAACACATGCTGGTTCAAAGAGCTCTGTGAACAGAACTCCATGAAATTTAGAGCTGGGAAGAGAGGGAAGGCAGGAAGGAACAAAGGAACAGTCCCTAAA
Source organism: Uropsilus gracilis (assembly GCA_004024945.1). Lineage (NCBI taxonomy): Eukaryota > Metazoa > Chordata > Mammalia > Eulipotyphla > Talpidae > Uropsilus > Uropsilus gracilis. Next base: position 29,540 of record PVHY01003404.1, read on the forward strand.
ATGAATTATTCAAGAGAACAGTCGCAAGACCACAGCAGAGGAAAGCAGCCCAGGTTTTCTGAATCTCTGAAGTCTCTGAATTAGTAAGTGATGGGAAAGCCTGGGGACTTTTCCCATCCACCATCACTGCTGCACTGGGAAGAGACGACGAAGAGTTGGTGAATGACAACATCAAAGCATATATTAAGAAGTAATTCATTTCTTGAATTATCAAGTATTCATTTATTCAATTATTCCTCAAGTCCGAGTGTCTGCTTTGTGGATTTTCCCTTTTTTTCCGTTTTTATTTACTTTTCTATGAATTTTGATTTGAAGATCTGTTGAAAGTTCCCTTCTCAGGGTTCACCCTGCTCAGTAAAATATGCATGTTTCTCTCCTCTTAAGTGAAGGCAACATTTCTTAAATGAGGCTGCGCATGGGAACTGGAAAACAAGGACAGCTCCAGGAAAACAAGATGGGAGATTTAGGCGATAATAGTATATAATATAGATAATAATGTATAATGTTCAATAATAATATCATGACATATAATTTAACCAGACTATACACTATAGAGTGCACTATACACTACAGTTAAGTAATGTAAAAGAAAATACTTTTACGTTGAAAGCAACACAAGCTTATGAAGCGAGAGTCACTTGAATTCAAGAGTCACTTGAATTCTTAAAGCGATGACCTTCAAAAGAACGTGTGTTTAGGACTTTACTGTCAGGCACGGTCTCCTCAGTCCCCAGGGGACAAGTTTGCTCTCCTCAGAAATAAGGGGTATTTCCAAGGGAAGGTCTGCAGACCTGAAATCATCCCTCTAAATACAGCTATCATGTCCTGGAAGTTCTCATTTCAGCAGCGTAGTGTATACATGCAGAAAAAAATCTGAGGGACTGTGACGTAACCACCTATTGGGTACGGATGACTGTGAGACACAGCAGAGCACTCAGACCCACCACCAACACTAACAGAACCCATTATGGCTGGTTGGCTGTCTATTTATCTTAACTGATATTGGGGTTCCCCCACAGGTATTACCATTATAATCCACTCCCTGACCCACTCACCCATATTCCATTGTGCTTCCTTCCCTCTTTGTCCTTACTCATCTACCCCCTTTGTTGTGAGCTGAGCCCAGGGTACAAAGAAAGGATGGATGAGAAAGATTGCTTAGCTATGAGCTAAGGATTGACCAGAGGGAATGAACCAGATGACGCTTTATTAAACAACGAAAGGGGTAGATAGAGAGAACAGAGCACAATTCATGATGAATTTTAAAGGAAGGTAAAATGGCGAAGGTGTAACAAAACTGGTTAACAGGCTAACTTTACTGGTTCCTGTGAGGTAACTGGGGGCAGGGGGATCACTCACAAATTGATTTCTATCGCTTTAAGGGATATTTCCTTAGGTAAACATTGGAGGGATGGCACTTACTACTCTTTAGAGGTTTTCATGCCCATCTTGTCTCCTGTTTGCCGAGGACAGATAAGAGTTCCTCATTTCACACATGAGCCCAGTCTGATCTGTGATAGCTTCCGGCACCCTTGACTACAGAACTATCAAGAGTTAGGGTTCCAGCTTGTCTTTGTCTGTTCATGTAGCAACTCTATCTTCTACCTGTACATGACACCACTGGTATTCACCTCTCTCCTTCTGCTTATTTCACTCAATGTTGTCCTTTCGAGCTCCTCCACGTTGCTACAAGTGGCAGCAAGTTTCAAGACAGCTTAGATCGCTTCCCATCAGCCACCTTCCCTTCCGGACTTCCACTCCTCAAGTGGAGCTATGACAAAGTGCGCCCAGTTTCCTGGCTGCAAAGCTCAAAGTGAGAACTAAGAGCAGGAGAACTAAGAGCAGGCAACAGTCTCTGCTGCACTTCCTGTGATGCTTCATTGTTTCTAATCACTGAAACTGGAACCAGGAGATGGCATCACCCTTGCTCAGCATTTATGCTGTGGGCATAATGTTGGCTGATGCTTCAGGGACAGGTATTTTCTCGGTGAGCTCCAAGAAATGCTCTAAACCTCCACGCTCACCCTATCACATCATCTGCTTTTATGTGAATACTACTGTCCCCTGTTTCAAACAGTAAGAGACATTTTTAAAAGATTCTTCTTTCTTGAAAATCTCTATACAGCAGTTTGCTTGGTTTTTTATCTCTGCTTTTGATTCAAAAGGAGCCATGACTTTCCAACGTGGCTCTTCCGAGGCATGCCCACACCGTTCCCTTCCTCAGTGATCAACAGGTGGTCTACAGACTCTCCATTTTAGACAGTCTTTCTGCAGGAGGGAGACGAAATTGCACAAATACTCGGGAGTATATTGTGGATCCCTCTTACGTTTTGGAACCACCCACAAGTGAATTTCTATTCTCCCCCTGGGGTCCCCAACATGTCCTTTGCATAGGCTCCTGGTGACAAGCATCTGTGGTGGGTGTAAGAGCAGAGTCTCAGTGGGCATCAGAGCAGGGACTCAGCAATGAAGTGTTTCCCCAAGACCATGGAAGGAGAAGGAAAGCTCTGAGATAGACAGACCATTTCACAGGCCTGGCTAGAAGGCCAAGACCCCTTCATTTCCTGGTTTCATTATGGAGCTAAAAATGGAAAACAGGAAGAATGACCAGGACCAGGTGAGGAAGAAGCTGAGCAAACAAGCCCTTGGCTGTGAGGTTCCTCGTGTGGAAAAGGCACACACACATGCCCGCACATGGAGAGCGACTTTCTCCACACAAATTCTGTTATTTTCCTTATTATACCTGCCTCTCCTCTTCACCAGCAGCTTTACGGATGAGGACCACAAACAAAACACTGCTTCTTGCCAGGCATGGTGGCACACGCCTGTAATCCCCACTACCTGGGAGGCTGTGGCTAGGAATCACTTGCATCTGCAGATTCGAGACTACCCCGGGCAACATAGCGAGACCTAGTCTCAAAAAAATTAGCTGGGCGCCGTGACGGGTACCTGTAATCCCAGCTACCTGGGAGGCTGAGGCTGAGGATCACTTGAGTCCGCAGGTTCAGGACTACCCTGGACAACATAGCGAGACCTAGTCTCAAAAAACAAAACAAACAAACAAAAACACATTGCTTCCCATAAACGGGGTGACCATCACCCCAACTCAGGAAGAGAAGAAGCTGCCTCTGGTTTCCAGCCTGAAAGCTCCCCAAAATGTTCTTTTTGTTATAGGTGGTCCCCAGGGAGAGGGGGGTCTCGAGGAAGGGTAGAGCCGAGCCAGGAGGAGGGGAAGACTGGGAGACTGGAAGGAGAAAGGAGAGCGAGGAGGAGCCCCGGAGCAAACAGACATGAGAAGAAACTGCACTTGTTTTTCAACTCCCGGACCGGGCCCAGGGACGTGGGGGACATGGAAGGAGGTGCCTGGCTAACCTTGGCTGCTTGATTTGGAAACTGTATTCTTTGTCCTTCCCTTCGCTTTGCTTTATTGCACACTAATTGCATTAAAGTGCCTTTCCATTTCTGTCTCTTTTTTGTCTAGACTGTTTTGTCTTGGTGTGCCACATGGCAGAATCTCTTTAGAGCAGGCAGATTTGGGGGGTCCTGGGGTACCCCCTCACCCCACCCTTTAACAATCCTACTTTTATTTCTTTCTTCCTCTCCTGTGAATTTTCTGGATGTTCCCTGGGTTTACTGACCCACCACCTTTACACTCTGCTGGAATCCCAGATCCTCTCTGTAAAGTAACCTCCATCATATGCCAAAAACTCCTCATGAAGAGCATCAGGGGAAGGCAGACCTGGGAGCCACCCTCCCCAGTGCACCCCACCCCCAGCTGGACTCTGCTCCCCGCCTAAGCATGAAGCACGTCACGACAGGCTGGCTGAGAACCAACTCCCAAGAAGTGGTCCACATGGATACACCTTCCAGGCTCATCTCAAGGGTCCACACCACAGTCACAGAGACATGATCTTTATATCTCTTCTGTTTTACAGTGAAGTGAGGATGCTACACAAATGCAATTTATTTCCTGAAATTGTCGCCAGAAAAAAAGCCTTTCATTGAGATCAAATAAGCTGGGGGTGATGGCACATAATTCTAAAGCATGGCCGGGCACCATGACTCTGAATCACTCTGGGCACCGGCTTTTGGCCCATGAGCTGTGTCCACGGAGCTCCACACATGCCCATACCTCATGGACTGGCAGTCAGGCCAGGCGAACATGATGAGCATGTTGAGGGCTGAGGGAGAGAACAGTGAGGTCACCGAGGAGGTGACATCTTCGACATCATCACTCTAACCCCAAAGCATCTCCTAAGTAGGTGACATGAAACCAAGAAAGCCCTCAGCACTGAGACTCTCCATCAGCTGCACAATCCTCTCTTTGTCTGTTTTTCCCCCAATTATGAATATTGTTATTAAGACAAAGAACAAAGCCCAGTAAAAGCGAGAGCAGGGGGGAATGAGAGTGAGCAAGATGAAAGTTGCAGCAGCCACACAAAGTGGCATTGAAATAAGACATAGACAAACACATTCTCTATTCAAGTGGTCACAGTCCTATTCAGGGAATGCCAGAGGGCCTCAAAGGTAACATTCACCACCAACAGCGGGGAGGGGACGTGGAAAGAGCAAAGGCTCAAGCAGGAGAGATGGGCATTTGTGTGGAGGTAAGGCAATAAGTCCCAAGATTTCAAATAATAGCGGCTGCTTGGTGAGATCTTGATCTGATGTAAATTTCCACCAATTTCCTTCTTTCTCATCAGTTCCTCTCCTTTAAGAGTCTCCCTATCTTTAAGAGTCTCCCTCCTTTAAGAGTATCCCCATCATCACTATCTAGCCTGATGATCCCCACATGAACTGTGCTTGAATTCTCTTCTGCACCATTTAAAGTAAGTTCCTGTGTTTATAGTTCGGTGTTTCTAAAATATAGCTGTTCTATCCCTGGCTTAGACAGTCTCTCCCCTATACCCTCAAGCTTGCTGCCTGAAGCCCCTCGAGACCTTTTGAGTGTCACTGCCACCTACTGTTCCTCTCTAAGAACTGCCACAAAATGAGGGGATGAGATTTCTTTGAAAACAGGGTGGAAATGAGAAGAATCGCAAAGGTCTGCAGTGAATTTAGGGAAGAAACAAAAGAAAGTGATGATGAAAAAACTAATACCCAAGTTTATCCAGTAGGAATGCTTGACTACCACACTTTTTGTTACCTAAATATGAACACTCCTGGGGAACATTTCAGCATTTTGAAGAGACATGGAAAACAGTATATTAGACCGAGTATTGCCATGTAGATAGAAAAGACAGAATGCTTCAGGGTGGAAATGGCTTTGCAAAACAGCTGTCTCCCTAATTCTTAAAAAGGGAGAAAATAAAGGGACAGAAGCAGAGACCCAGCTGAGCTGGCTTTTCCTTGTCCACTTCAGCTGTAAAGAATTATAACCCCTAGATCATAAAGGCTTACAATCCCTAGAAATTCCCACTATTCTGTACCCTCCATACATTTTTGCTGAGCCCCTACATGCCAAGTAGCTTGACCTCCATCCAAAGAATATTGAAAACCTCTTCAAGGGCAACTCTATTGATAGAATGGAAATAATCCTGAAACAGGAGGGTGATGGGGGTGGGGGTGGGTGCAGGCAGGCTGGCTTCTGACTGCATTGGTCTCCAGATGCAATGATCCCTCCCTACTCCCCACTCCTGCACAGGGCCTGCCTTCTTCCTGCACCTACCACAGGTACCTTTCACTTCCTCACTGATGAAACAGCACCATCTCTCTCAGTGGTTCCAGGCATCCTAATTATTTTATTATGTGAATTCTCCGGATCAGACAGAAATATCAAAATAGGAAACAGAAATGCAGCTCAAAGACTAACAACATGTTTAAATGCTATATAACATTGTTTGACAATTGCTACTATTGGTGCTGAGTTGGTTCTGTAGCACTACAAGTATGCATTTGCTTTGGTTTGATAGAACACCTTTTCACTAACAGCCACCCATTCATCCATACACCTGTCCACCCCTCCACCCACCCACTCAACCACCCACCAATCCATCCACCCACCCATCCACCCATCCACCCATCCACCCATCCATCCATCCATCCATCCATCCATCCATCCATCCATCCACCCACCCACCCAACCATCCATCCATCCATCCACCCACCTATCCACCCATCCATCCATCCATCCATCCATCCATCCATCCATCCATCCATCCACCCACCCAACCATCCATCCATCCATCCACCCACCCACCCATCCATCCATCCATCCATCCATCCATCCATCCATCCATCCATCCATCCATCCATCCACCCATCCACCCAACCATCCATCCATCCATCCATCCATCCATCCATCCATCCACCCATCCATCCACCCATCCATCCACCCACCCATCAGCCTGCCTCACTGGATGCCTGCTCCATCAATGATGCTGCAGAGCCACTTGGCAGGAATGACACATCCTTAGATTATAATCATTGGCAAAGTTTTAAACTCATGGAAATGGAGGAGCAGAATTTCTTGGCATCTTTTAAAATAAATGGATGTTTAATATTAGAGCACTTTTACCTTAGCAATTTTTTTTCAATGTTGGTCAAAATGAGATGTGGTGCACAAGGAATTCTATTCATACGCTGCCAACAACTGCACTTGTAACTGAAATGTACCTCCATTCCCACCAACTGGTTGAGTTTCTCTATGTGCATGACTGCTTTAGGAGCAATTACAGAAAAGAACAGAGCAAAACCTCTCAAGATTTTGCACACATAAGTGATAGAGTATTATTATGGGCTGGACTAAACTTGAGTTAAGATAAGGAGAAAAAGAAGGAAATTATCCAGATTGACCAATTAATCAGGGAGGATGAGATTTAGACCACTCAAAGGTAAGTAAGGGATGGGAACCAACTCTCTTAGTGAAACAGACAAAAGAGGTGGTTTCTATCCTGACAGCACTGATTTCATCTCTAAGATATATTCCAGAAAAACCTGCATCTCACTAAGAAGATGAATTTTCTCCTTATCTGATAGTGATGTTTGAACAATATTTCCAGAACCACAACCATTGCTCAACGGACCCTCTTCCTGTGGAAACCTGGAGTATAGACAAAAAGTACAGTGATCCTTTTATACCAGGGTCAGGCTATCTCCTAATATTCCAGGAAGAAACTGGGTAAAGGAAATAACAGAGAGCAAAGTGGGGGGGGGGGGTTTGAAGGTACTTCACCTCATGGTGAACCTAAAACCTGTGAGTTATGGGAAGGAGGAAGGTCTTGCTGAAAATGTGCATCCAACTGTGCCAAATATTTACACCTGTGGACAGCCATGTTGGGAGATTTCAGCTGGTCTCTCTGATGGATGTAAAAGATGTCTTTTTTCTGCATCCCAGGGCTGGTGATCCATAGGTCATCACATATTGCAGGAGGGTGTCTCATTCTCAGCACTGTCTTCTTCATAGGTGGTTCAGAATTGTAGATTACACTAAAAAAGCTTAGTATGTGGTATCACTGGCTATTTTGAATACCCCTAAATAACTTCTTAGTTGTACAAACCTCCTTAAACGCACATCAGGTAATGTGCTGCTGAATTATCACTGAGTACCATCAATTATTTGAGAGGGTATTTCTGGTTCTGTAATGATTGAAAAGCAGAAAGTTATCTGCCCACCTGCAAAGGGTAAAGCATAGAGCAAAAATCTTAGAATGTTTTTTGCCTCTAAGACAAACATCTCTACAAATTCTTTAGCTACTTTTCCTTCTCAAATAAAAACAAGGTGAAGCTGAAAAAAAAAGCTGCCAATTCTATCCCTCCTGTTTCTACATTCTATGCTCCAGCCACCCTGGCACACATAACAGTCGCAGCTGGTTATGAAATCTTTCTCCTTTCCCCTCTTCTAGGTAAAAGTTACTGTTTAGTTTTACATCTTCAGCTTTATCCTCAGGGACTATGTATTTCTACTGTTTTTGTCTAGAAGGGGCTCAGTATTTATTTGCTCAGTAAATCAGTGACAAAGTGAATGCTCAATCTGTTTCTTGAATCCAGTGAAATCATAAATCACGCCAGATACATGACAGTTCAATCTTTGATAACACTATCTCCTGGTAGAGATAGGAATGCTCTCCCAAGCATCAAGATCCATTAGTCCTGCCTAGCTGATCAGGTAACAGTCACCTGCCAAGACTCTGCCAAGGAGTCCTGACTGAATCTCTGCCTTCAGGGTGGTTCAAGGCACTCCTCCCTAATGTCTTAGTCTGGTGGCAAATATTCTATTTTCACCTGTGCCTTAGTTTGTCACCGTCCTTCACTTTAGCTCCTTCAGACTTAAGGTTGGGAGCTATTAAGACAAAATGCATTTCTTTAAGCTAATGTTGTCTTTTGCATATGCCACAAAACATAAAAACTAACAAAATATAAGAACTAGATGAGATTATTCTCTTTTTTTTTTGAGACTAGGTCTCGCTATTTTTGCCCGTGGGATCGCAGGCTCATGTTGACTGGGGTACCACAGACTCAAGCAATCCCCAGCCTCAGCTTCCCAGGTAGCTGGGATTACAGGCACGCACCACCACGCCCAGCTACATGAGATTATTCTCATTTAGCGATGAATGAAAACTTCCCAGTTCCTTTACCTATTTTCCCTTAACTCATCTAACTCAGAGGTTAATCTGTTCTTTTCTCGAAGAGAATTAAGAGAGATTGAATTTTCATTCAGTGTCTATTATTATTATTACTGTTACTATTATTAACCTCATAGATCTTGAAGTAGGAGAAATCTTCCTTAGGGCCAAAATGAAATAGCATCTTGGTGACCCATCATGGTGATAAGAGATGACAAACAAGCATGTCTGCAGAATCACGTTTAAAACAGAACTTTCTTAGATATAGAAATATTTTTGAACTTGAAAATCAACACATGAAAGGTCATTATGAGTCAACCATCTCTCAACAACTTATTTCAAGACTGATTTTTCAAAAATTGTTTTTTACTATGCTCATAGGTCCTGAAGACTCTCTATGAGCTGTGTAGCCTTCTTTGGAATTACAGGATCTGTGTATGGCTGAGTCCTATTTATGGGGCAGGGGGTGACAGAGAGAGAGAGAGTATGAATGAAAAGCTAATTCATTCTGCTCGGTCTCTCCCTCTTAGTCTCCCTGAAGCAGGGGGGAGGGGGGTGGATACTGGAGACTTTAAAGCTATGAAGAAACCATGCAAAGACCCCAGGGTGGGGCTGATAACAATCTGGTAGGGAAAGGATCACCCCAAACAGACAATGGTTGCCAAGAAGCGAGAGTGAGTGGGCATGTACTGCAATTGCATTCCTGTGTCCTATATTTCTTCATTTTTAAGTCAGTTTTTGCAGATTCATTTCTCAGAACACCTCTCCTCTTCGTTAGCTTTTTAAGGAAGCATTTGAAAAAGCATTTGAAAAACACATTCTTCGTTAATCATGCATTTTGTTGTATTCTCCTTTTCACTGATTCCTGCATTTATCTTTCTTATTTGTCTTCATTTTTATTTTTGTCCTCTACTCTGAGATTCTTTTCTTACTCTGTCAAATAAAATGCATGATGCATCTGCAATCATTTTTCCCTTCATGTATGAATTCAGAGCCATGGAGTGCTTGGTGAAAACCATGCTAGTGGTGTCCTGTGAACTCTGATAAATAGTATTTTCAGAAGTTAAAATTCCCCCCCCTTTTTTAATATAGTGGGATTTTTAACATTATGAACAGGATGTTAAAATTGAACTTTCCTATCTTCAAGGTGGGACTTAAAAGCTGATGGAACAGATGCCAATGACAACTAGAATATAAAGATAACCCTCAGGCTTTGTTTACATACTTCTCTTCAATAGTCCAACAGAAAAGTAAACTTTGTAATACTAAGTAAAGTTTAAATTGCATAGATGCACTACAAAATAAAAAGACACAAGTAGCTGGAGTTTCACTGAATTTTTAAAAAAATAAAATACTAGAAATCAATTTCAAGATTCTGACATTTGTTATGGCATATTTGTGTGGCGACAGTCTATGCCAAATCAAGTGACTTTCATCTTCCTAGATCGATATGAATATATCTTCAACAGATGATATTAAATAAAAATAACAAGTTCTAAGGAACTGTGTGTTATATAATGTAGGTGAAAAAAGGTAAAAAGACAATACAATATGAAACCAAAACTCCATAAAGCAGTATGTATTGATGTTACTTTAGATTATGAAATAAAGAGCTAATGCAATGAAAACAAAATACTGTGATATACCAAGATGACTGGCACATGAGTCTTTTTCAGACTGTATGTAATTAGATTGAAGTATATTTAATATTAATCTAAAAATAAGTTACCATTATATGTTTCTTTTTAAGTAAAAAAATTCTTCAAGTTCTCAACCATCTTTGTCTTTGGGTAAATACGTGTGTCTACAAATATTTACACATATATATATTTAAATGCACATGGGCACCTCCTATATCATCTCCTTAGACTGTAGATTGTTTCACTATATTAAATCTTAAAAATATAGAAACCAAAACATATCTTGGGTTGTGGGGCTCTGGGCACGCTCCCTTTACAAAGGTCCTCTGGGGAAATGAAGTCCAATAGAAAAATATTTCGAATGCAGCTAGCAAGCAGTACTGACATTGAAAAGTTGCTGAAAGGACTGACGACACTTCATGATGCAAGGCAAAGGGCACTATTATGGCAACATGAGTGACCCCTGACATCATTACATATTTTTCTCTAAAGACAATGATATCACTGCCTCATTTTAAGATTCCAATTACATTTCTTTGTACACTGCCTCGTTTTAAAACTGCAACTACACCTCCTTGTACCAGAGACCATCTCTGAAGGAAATAAAGAAGCATTCTTCCCTAGGAATTGCAGTAATAATAGAGAAAATTAAAGAATCAGTGCAAAGCTGGGATAAGGTATTTTACATGAGAGTAGTTATCTGAAGCAACCATTTCTTAAGTTCCTGTATTCTGCAAGTCACAGAGCCCATGGAAAGAACTGGTTGTTCCATGTATGTATGTATGAGGCTGAGCTGGAAAAGACTCCAGAACAGAGTGACTGAAGTTGGCTACTTGTTTTCCCAGGGATTTGGTGAAAAGATGTCAAAGGGTCAACCCCCAGTTCTTGAGAAGATAGCTCTTGAGCTACCAAGAATTAAGGATAACATAACCCAAACACAACATGAGTTAATTTTGACATAGGCTTTTTAAAACCTGTTCTAGAAAGTGATACATGCATTTTTGATTCTTGAAAAGAATATCTACCATCTTAGCAACAATCGCTGCACAGATCAGGAATATTCTTTAAGATGTAACCTCTAGAAAAATCAGCCTCACTTGTGATCACGCTCAACTTTCTGGAAAGCAATTAGAGGCTATATATATAGGGACAACTAAAATACTCGCTTTGGTTCGTCTAGGCTTAATCTCTATTTCTGTGGCTAATTAAGACTCTAATTTTCAAATAAATGTGCCTACAGACAGAAGGCTACTTTGGGTGGCTGATTCAGGCTAGTTCACACATCTCAACTGTGTACAAGAAAGAACTGGAAAAATACCCTGAACTGTAAGCAATCAAAATGCCATCAGAGACCAACATGGCTTAATTAAAAAGGAAACTCCATGGTAATTCATCTTTTTCTTTTCCTCTCTGCGGACAACAACATAACAATTCATACAGAGAAGCAATTAAAACAGAGTCACCTTTTGCCCCCCAGTGCCCGAGCTGAACCTTTACCAATGAAACAATTAGCTTCGGGTTTCTCTTTCCCCTGTGTCATACCAGAATCGCTTCCAATTTTCCCTAGAAAAAGTGCACATTTTTGCTCTTCAGCTATGCCCGGGTTTCTAAGAATTTTATTATTTTGCAAGAACAGTAAGATGCACGGATACAAGACCATCATCCCTCTTTGATTCAGACCTGGGTCAAAGTGGCAAGCAGCCTCATTGGTGAACTGTGATGAACTTGCACGACCTCTGCAATGGGATGACATTCCTGGGGTTGGAATGTGAGTGTGAGCCTGTCTGGGATCGCAGACCCCACCTAGAACCTGCTCTGCAAGCAGGAGGGGATGACAAGCAAGAGGAACTGCCAGACACAGAGGGACAACACTGTCCCCCAAGCCCAACATGCACCCTGCCTTCTGGCCGAGTTAGACCTCCGAAGAAAGCATGGCCCCTGCTGGGACCAAGGAACAAAGGCCGCCCCAAGCCACTGAATCTGGAGAGATGGAAAGCACAAAGGAGCAGCCCTCTGCTCTAGCCGCAGACCCACGTGGCAGGACAGAGTAGACCAGAGACACATGGGACACGGCAGACGTTCCAGGGTCTTCGCCATCACACCCATGCAAGCCCTCGTCAGGGGCAAACAGAGAGATGTCTGTTTGGGATCCAGCAAAGCAAATGAGCTCGGAGAGTCACATGCACGGTCTCAGCGAGGCTCCAGAGCCAGAGGAATGGAGAGGGAGGCTCCATCAGCAGAGCAGGCAGGGGAATAAAAGGCCAAGGCATGTGTGCGTGCAAGGAAGGCTCGAGCTCCAGGGTAGAGCCCTCGGGCGCAGCCCCGCGCAGCCCGCCCCCCGCAGCCCACAGGTGAAGAATAGAGAGCGCGCTTACTGTAGCACACGGGAGTGGCTGAAATCTTTCATATCAGAGTCCTCATACTGCGGACTTATCATGCCCAGCCCACTATCGCTCAGCATGCGCTTCCGCAGGACGGGGTTCCACCAGTCTGCCATCCTGGGGAAAGAAGGGGGGTGGGGGGGGGAAGCAATCCGAGTCAGCACAGCTTTCGTCGCTTTTCCTGAGGTGATGCTGGTCTTGCCCTATGAGGGGGGAGGCCACTCTCCGCGGGGTTCCAGCGAGGTCCTTCACGTGGAGGCTCTGATGTTCTCAAGCGTCCTCTGCCCTGTCGTGAACCTGCCCTCTCTACCGGTGAGGAAACAAGTCTGAGGTGAAGTCATTTAAAATAGGAGTCGGAGGAGGAGGGGTGGGGGGGAGGGGAGGCAGGCTAGAAGGCAGCTGAAGCCAGCCTCCCTTCCTGTCTCTCCGCTCCTGGGCGATTCCCAGAGGAGGCCCCTGACGAGAATTAAGAGGAAACCTGGGGCAATGCCAGCAAAGGCTCAGGCTGGAGCTGACAGAGGTCCACGCCAGGACCAAGTGGTTCCTTTCTGACTGCTGACTGACCAGAAAGGAGGGACTGCGAGGCAAGGATGGAGGCGAGCTTGCAGGCTTGCAGGACGAGTTTACTCTGTCAGCCCAGGGGTGGGAGTTGTGGGGCCGGCGTGGAGTGGGGCAGGCAGATCTGCCCTTCTGCAGAAGACCCAGCATCACCCTCATTTTGCCCACAAGGGACAGGCCTGGCTTATGAGACACGTCTACCAAGGGAGCCTTCTCCACCCCGTTCTGGAACGCCCAGGGTCACGTGACGCCTGCTTGTGTGATGGGCATCTTCCCTTCATGCTCTGGCTCCCGAGACTCAGTTTTGTATCTTTCCCATCCTGCCACTCTGTCTCCTCCTGAGTCCTCACAGACGAGAGGCACACCATGGGTCCCAGCTGCCCCAGCAGAGGAGACACTCAAAAACAGCAGGGAGAGGGGTGCAGGGGTCAGGGCTATTCAGGGGACCCTGAGCCCCAGGTGTGCCTGTCAATGTGCTTCCAAGGGACCCGCCTCTGAACACTCCAGCCTCTGTATACCAGGAGCCGCTGACGTTCATCTGACTTCACAGAACAGGGACTACTGTCTGGCTTTAATTCTGCACTGTGTTCCCAGGTGCTTATGGGAGTACCTCCCCACCCCATGATAAACAAAGAGACCCCCCCCCAATAAATATTTTCTTAAAATCTTGAAATAAAACTAGAAATATCAGAACTATTCAGCGGTTCAATACAGTGATTAATCACGTGAGCTCTGAAGTCAGAAAATCTGGGGCTCAATCTGTCTTTCCATTTGTTTTCTGTAATTCTGGGTGGATCACAAGACCTACAGAGCCTGAATTCCCTGGTCTATGAATTTCGGATAACAACAGGCCCAAACATGCAGAGTTCCATGATGGTAATACCATGAGGCTTCATGATGATCTGGCAAGAACCAGGAATGACTCCAAATGTTTTTACATGTCTCAGTTCATTTATTCCCCTGACAGTTCTGTGAGTACATATTGCTATCATTTCCATTTTACAGGCGAGGAAACAGGCATAGTGCACTCAAGAGCAGTAAGTCTTGAAGGCATGGTAAGGGTCTAAGAACGTATGTGTGGCTCCTGATCAGTGCTTGGTGTGTTATGGACATCAAGATGCAATTTATGTGTCTCGGGCTGCCTGGATAGAGCAAAAAAGAAGAGAGGAGCAAAAACAGGAGGAAGAAGAGGAAGGAAGAGGGAACCATTGTCAAACCACCTGTGTCAATGCTTATTTGGATGATACGATCAATCACAGACGCACATGCACAGAGGCAAATGCCAGTGCTCTCTTGCTTGGTAGGCAGAGTTGGTATAGCGGGCAAAGAACATGCTAACATGATGCGTATCTGGGTAGGAGTGAGTATATCCAGCCACTTATAAGACAGACTTACAATGGAACCAGGTCTACCTCACTCTACAGGATCACCAGAAAGAAACTGTACTGTAAGTCTGGTGTCACTCAAATGTCAAGTCTAAATCCAAATCAGCCAGGGTGTTACCCGGAGGCCAGCCTGGTCACCACACAATCGGAGGGGAAGCGGACTCACCCTGAGGCTTGCTCCACCACCAGGTCAGGCATTCCTGGAGGTGTGCCCGCCTGCTGTGACAAGACCATGTCTGGGTCCAGAATAAAAACCTCATCCTGGGAAATCTCCATCACGAAATGCAAGTGTTCCTATGGAAGAAAAAGAGTTGGTCAAATGCAGATCCATGATACGAAGGGCAACATGACGAAGCTGTACATGACAGTGAGCTTCGGTGATCTCTGAGGGGCCAGGGTGCATGTCCTAACCACAACCTGCCCTCCTGAAGCAGCGCTGTAAGAGGAGGCCAGCAAGGGGGGAGAGCTGATGGGGGGTCTGGGCTGACCAGGATCTTTGCAGGTACAACCAGCGATGGCCTTGCCTTTTCTCCTTCCCAAATTCTATCACAGACATGACCTCCCACATGCAACTGTATCCAGCGTGACCTTGAATTCTCCCCGGACCTGGTCAAGACAACCCTGGCTTTATCAACTGGTGAGCCAGCACAACGTGGATGGGGGCCCACGTGACACTACTGGGCATACCCACTTCATTCCTGACTCTGGGAAATGACAACTTGAAGCTCAATAACTTAGACATGCACTTGGCATCTCAGACTTGCTCACCAGAAATGAATTTTTTTTTTCCAATCATTTTCTCATGGCAAGTTACATTGACTTGCAACACTGTATGTAATTCAGGGGTATAGACTCACAGCGGCTCATGTGTGTGTCACACCTCATACCTAAACACTCACAGTGCTCCACTATGGTCCACAGAGCCCCCTCCTGCTCCCTACCCCTTGGGGAGCCTCAATTCTGCAGTCAGAATTGCATTTCGTCTGTTTCTTTACAGTTTACATAAGTCAAGTTCTCTGGGATTTGTCTTTTTCCTTCAGACTCACAGAAAATGAACTTGAAAGACATCACATTTGACAATGAGGAAGGTTATAGGTGCCTGGGTGGTGAGTGTGGTTTGGGAGGTAACACAGAGCTGATGGGGGGTGACCTTAGATTTCCCAATCAGATAGTGTGTTACCCCCAATTAAAATAAAATGAAACTGAAATAAAAAATAAAGAGCTGTCTAGGAAGCAGTGAAAACAGCAATATCCAGGAAATCGAGGTGTGCAGGCTGACGATAATATTCCCAACTCTTGCTATTTTCTGAACTTGCTCCCGAGGTCAAATCATCTCATCTTGAGCCACAAATCACAAAACACATGAGGACAAATGAATGACTCCCCATTCAGGCTATAAGTACCAATCCAAAGTCTGTACATGTTTCTGTTATTTTGTTGGTAACCCTTACAAGATTAGCGGCTCGTAACATTTTCCACTTTTGTAAGGAGGCTCAAGAAAACTTACCTGAGATCTGTCTATTCGATAAAAGCGATCAGCAGAAGTTGCTAGGGGGAAAAATGTAGATGACATCAGAGGGAGCTTTGGTATGGCACCAAATTTCAAACTTTTCTCCTCCTATGTCAATCAAAAACCTCGCGTTCCAGGCATTGGCCAGGCCCTAAATCTATTAAGAAAAACTCTTCTGTGCCTCTGTCAAAGCTACTCCACTGCGCAGGAAGGCCTCACCCATTTATCTGCATCTGATTCTCATCCTTTCAGGATCAGCTCATAAGACTTCCTTAGTCCCATCCTCCCATCCCTAGACAGAATCCTCCTTACTGTATGAACACTTAATTCTGGAATAATGTTTGGATTTTTCATTAACACTATCTTCATATATGATTATGAGACTAGGTTATCTGTCTGCTTTAAGGCTTACATTTCATTTATTTTTTTAAATTGATTATATATATATCGTAGTAGACCCCAAAATTTTCCCCCCATCATGTCACCTGTGAACCATCACCCTGATTCCTTGTGCTCCCCTGATTTCACCCTCCAACGCCCCTGCTGTGTGCTTTACTTCTATTACTAATTTGTTAGTTTTAACTTTTTCTTGTCCTTTTGTTTGTTTTCTCTATATCCCACAAAAAAGTGAGATCATTCAGTATTTCTCTTTTTCTTTCTGGCTTATTTTGACTAGCATAGTTCTTTTTAGCTCCATCCATGTTGCAACTGTATCTTCTAAATATGTATTTATTAGATTAATAAAGGCAAAGGAAAAAGGGAAACCAGCTGTTGTTAGCCAGGCTTGCTAACACAGTGATTCTTATTTTGGAAAAGAGTTTGAAGATATGGAGCCAGGAATTATATCTGCTCTTAATGGAATCATTTCACTTTAAAATGGAGTCTCTGAGCCATGGCTGAAGAAAGTTAAAATAGCAGAACAAACAAACAAAGCTATTTGAGTGCTCCTAAAAGAGACTGGCTCCATTTGTGGATTGAAAAAAAAAATCTAAAGGAAAAAAAAATCTTAATTACAAATTTGGGGTTTCTAAAAATTACACTGATTATTTCTAATATTCAAAAGCCATATCTTCTTCCTCACTTAAATCTAACAATCCAAATGTTAGAAATAGATCTTCTACACAGTACTTAGTACTAGAAAGAAAAAATTCAAACGCAAACAATCAATCATAATCAAATATTGCAAATATTTAATAAATAGTTTCTGTCCAAAGGGAACTGGGCTAAGAAATAAACCACAGGACAATAAAATCTTCCTGTGAAGGACTTAACTGTACCTTCTTCCTTTTTTAACCATGACTAAAATCACCTTTGACAAGTTTTAAATAGGTCTATTTGGAGTAAAAATAACATCCAAGTCAAATTTATTATCAATAGCTATGATTTTATTCGAGGCTGTATATGGAACGAACTATATAAAACACTTCACATCAATTTCTGCAGTTTTCTTCACTGTAACTTATTCCTCTGGATATAGGAAAACACACGCTCTTATCTCTCCTTACTTGGGAGTAAAGGAGGAAACGCAATGTAAACGATCTTCTATGGCAGCTGACCAGCTGCAAGTGAAAACCTGTGTCATGATGCATGAGGGTTAATCTCATCTGGACATAGCTGTTCACTTTGACAACATGGGTCCTGTCTTTTTGGCCACAGTCTTGCCCACATTTATATGCTGTCAGAGACACACAGATGAGCAAGTGAAAAGCCTGCATCCATGTGAGTAACAGAGAGAGAGAGAGAGAAGGGTACGCGCTGGGTAGGAGCTACACTGGGTAGGAGGGATACCAGTAGCAGCTACAACAGAGAGTATGCAAGCAGCAATGGATGGCGACGTGGGTGGTTAGACAGACAGCAAGCTGAGGTTGCAGCTAGGGAGAGAGGCACGTGTGGCATGGAAAGTGAGCTCATAATCAATCAGCAAATAACTGGACTCTTACACATCCATAGGTCACGCTCAGCAGAGAACGCAACTGACATTTTCTAGACATCCATAAAATGCATATGCCTCGTGCTGAGAGGATGGGCCAATGAAAATAACAAGAGCTCCAGAATAAGCCCACAAGATTCCAATCACTACCCTTCCGAAGATTTCTGTATCCAGCTACTAGCCTGAATCTAAGGTCAGCACGCAGCATTTGCCAGGAAAAGGCTGGAATGCAAGGGAAGTGTGAGCTGGGGTGATTTGGTGCTGAGAAGTTCAGTTGACCAGTTTTCCTGAAGGGGAACGACTGCAGGAGAATGTGTTGTAACCTCAAGCCCGCATCATTTGATTGAAAAGACTAGTTATGTGGGGGCCACAGGAAGGGTATCTGCATAATCTAGAGTCCATTCTACCCACCAGAGCTTGCTCTGCAGCCCCCTGCCCCCTCCATGAAACACAGAAACACTCACCATCGAGAAAGCACCACCGGGGGGAGAGCCTCTGAGCTGACAGTGCCCTGGGGAAGGAGGTTTCGTGGTCCTGCAAAGAGACACACACATCATCGTGGCTCCATCCGAACAACCTGCAGGGCTCCCTTCACTGCATGCCCAGCCGCAGCCCCTACTGCTAAGAGTGAGCACCTTTCCTGAACCAAACACTGTGAGAAATCAAATCATATGTCTTTTCTAGAAGCATAAACAGGGCTCTGCTTTGAAATTCTTTACTCCACACGGAAGCTTTGAAAACAACATGCAATTTCCAGGTGGTTTTCAATGATTCCATGAAACATTCATAAATCACATCAGGTAGGACATTTCTTCCTTGGGGCCATTTCTTTCCCTTCGTGAAGCCCAAGAATGAGTGGCAACAACTCCCCTACTACGAGCATCTGTGCCAATGTTAACTTAAAACAATGAAAAGCACGCTCCGGTTTGCAAAGCATTCTAGGCCTGGCTGAGAGTGAAATCACTGACAGAAATGAAGTAAATGGGGATGGAGGCCAGGTCTCTGCGGGGAAGACACTGGAGGGTTGACCCTTCTGAGGGGTTGCAGGTGTTCAAACTCCCCGGGTGCAGCTGTGCTGTGTGACCTTGTGTGCAGAGGCGGATGGGAGGGGGACATGGGAAAAAGGCAGGCAAAGTAACAGGAGAAGGAAGCAGAAATTGCAGGAACATCCTTGGGGATTTCACAAACACTCCTGCTGCCTCACTGACCTCAGGCAAAATCTATGCCTGCAAAGTGGCTCTCAAAGGGGAAGGCTGGGAACTGCAGCTTCAGCTGGGAAGCTGTGATAAATGCGAATTTCCAGCAGCATCCTGAAAACTCCCTAGGGGTCTAGTGAAACACTGGAGGTGGAACCCAGGCTGCTCTAATGAGTAGGAAGCACACCAGAGTTTCAGAAACATGGGCCTAAAGTAATTCGTCTTACTACTAGAAATCTTGGGCGCATGGGAGATTTTAATATGAATGGATACTGCAAATTAAATAATTGATAAAGGAAAAATCAGTCAGGATTGATACCAAATTTCCATTTATAGAGAGTTGATATAGCAATGACTATTGAGATATATATTTAAAAAGATATATACACATCTATATGTCTGACTCAATCTTGTGGGTTGAGTTAAATAAAATCTTGACATGTTCTCACTACTCATAGGAGAATCATGTTTAACATTCTCTGAATTATATTTTGACACATGAGATATCTTGTTTGAAAGGAATTTATGGCGCTTAATGTATTTTTATAAAACATGTAAAGCTACCAACTTTGTGAATTTGGTAAGAAGTCAAATTATAAATCAGAGAAATGTGACTATAAATTAAAATGATCTGACAGTGATTGTAACTGTTTAGTGGCAGTTATGCAAGCTGATAAAGAAAGACATTAAACATAAATGACTGTCTTCTCTCAGGACAAAAGGACTGTCTTCTCTCAGGACAAAGAGGCATATATACCAAGGCCATTTCTGATGGTAAATGTGCAGCTGCATAACAGAGGCAGCTCCATGAAAACTGGTGGCCCCACACTCCCTGCCCCACGCGAGGAGCAGAGCTGTGCAACTAGGAGATGCTACACAGGTGGGCTCAGCAGAGACACAGGAAGAAGGATGAGTTGGAGTCTTGGGCTTGAACCTGCACCAGGGACTTGGGGGAGCTGGAAGTAGATACTTTGACAAGAGACCTGGATTGGCACTGGCAGAGACATGTGGGTGAGAGACCCGTGAGGAGGCTGACAAGGTGGCCTTTATATTGACTTGGACTTCAAGTTCGTTCCTTTCATTCCAAACTGGCCTGGGCCTCAACTCCCTTCTATGCTTATCTGCCAGAAGGTACCTTAGACTTGCAGCAAGTGTTTGAGCCTCAGCGGCCTTATTTTGGGTCAGTCCTGTTTGGCTGGGCATTAACCCATACGGGGATGGGCAACTTTGAGTGGTTTATCAGGAAACGATCATTCCCTTCTTCCCTTTTCTCTACATGCACACCAATTGTATGAAAGCCTCTTGGCACCAAGAGAATACTTTGTCTTTACATGGCGAATGGCTGGATCCCTGTAGAGTGAGCTAGGTTGGGGGAGGGGGACACCCAGGCTAACACTGGGACCACCATGAAAAAGCTTCCTAATTCCCTCAGTCAAAAATCAACTCTGAAAAAATGGAAACACTCAATTCAGCACTTAGACCTCAAAGTTACTTAGTCCAGCTTCATCAAATGCACACCAGTTTACAGCCTCAGCCACAAGATTAGTGTGCCACAGGTGGGCAAAGCTGTGCTGAAAGAATTGTAATCCTTTTAAGCTGGGTGTGGTGGTGCATGCCTATAATCCAAGCACTGGGAGGCAAGAGGCCTAGAATCGTTTGAGTTCGTGGGTTCGAGACTACCCTGAGCAACATAATGAGACCTAGCCTCAAAAAAAGCATCTGGGCGTGGTGGCAGGTGCCTGTAATCCCAGCTACCTGGGAGGCTGAGGCTGGGTTCCCAGGATCTGACTACTCCAGAAAACATAGCGAGACCTAGTCTCAAAAAAAAAAAAAAAAAGAAAAAAGAAAAAAGAATTGTAATCCTTTCTTTGTGCAAGTATCTGTGTAGCTGTTACATTTTATTCCTTTATCAAGCTTCTATTATATTTTGCTGATTTTCTGTTCGTCTATTTACTCCACACCTTGAGCCGCAAAGCCTCCGCTGTAACTCACCTTTCTCATTGGTTTTGTAAGGCACAGACCTACAATCACAAAGCGAGTCAGGAACGGGGGGGGGGAGGTGGTGGTGACAGAGAACCAAGGCTGTCACTGATACTGTGCTGCCTCGTCACGAATTGCTAAGCGAGGTTACTCAAAATCCTACACAATCCGCTGCCTTGTGTTCTTCCCCCATTCGTAACTCCACCCCCATCCAATTCCCTGTCTTGAGCCTCACATTGGCGAGGCTCGAGCTCTGACACACAACCACCTAAGAGATTGAGGCCACTTTCTCACCTACTTCCTGCCTTAGATGCCTCACTTGTGAAATGCAACATGGCGACCACTGTGTCAGCTAGAAAGGCTCCCTCAGGAGAAAAGGAAGCAGCAGGGGAAACACCGGCTCCTTGGCAGCAACACATGGCCATGCTCTGGTCCGGCTGGGGCAGCTGAGAAACACAAGTATTGAACCTAAAGCAAATCTGACTCCTAACCACCTGAGGAGCTCACGGGCCAGAGGGCACATGGCAGGTCAGGACATTTGGCTGGTGCTGCTCCAACACACATGGTGGCAGCCATCAAGGCATTTGCGCTCGGACTCCCGAGTTTCAGAGAAAAGAAGCTGGATGGCTTGGCACGAACGGCCACAGGAAAGAACGACCGCAAACAACGGCTGAAATCGTGCCATCTGTTGGGCTGGTGGCTGCAGGCCTTGGCTTCATCAGCAGTCCGATGCCTCCTTTCAGTTTCAGAAGCTGCGTAATTGTCATAACTACAGGGTACTGTCTTCTACTCCCGAACTCCATCACCAAGAGCCAGATTTTCCCCAACACTTTATTTTACTCTCCTCTCCCCATTCGACACTGCTCTCCGCCCAACAGTAACTGCTCAGTTGACAGTAGCATGATTTTTCCCCAACTGATTTGGGTTGTCAGTTGTCGCACGGCGCTGTTGTTCTTACTGCCGTGACGCAGTTGAGTCTTTTCCAGGTGCATTGACTAGACCTGATGAAGTGAGGGATGGGATTTGGAGGTCACAAAGAACAAAAGGACCGTGACTTCCGAGATTGCCAGACACAGGAAGACAATTCCTCCCCAGTTCCCTGGTGCTCCTAAATTCCTCTCCAACACCAACAAAGCTTTTGCTATTTAACTGAACAGACATCAACGTCTTTTCCTAAGGGCCAGCGATTTAAATTATAGTTTCCATTTATTCCTCAGTGATCCTCAACAGTTGGTGATTTCAGGGAAAGGATTTTGAGTCCACAGTCCAAAGACTCGGGGGTCTGGTGCAGGCCAGCAGTGGTTGAGGAAGCAAAAGGGAGAAAGATTCAGGAAACAGTAAAGAAAATTCTCTGATTTCAAGGAAAGGAAATGCCAGAAATCTGGGGGGTGGGGGTGGGGGGAATGTAGCGACCTTTAACCTAGAGCAGCAGTTTTCAGAGTCCTGACACCGACTTCTGGCTTGGAGAGACCTACACGCAATTCTGGATGACCCACTTCAATGACACGTCTATGGGCCAAGGAGACCACAGGGCTGGTGACCTCTGTCTCCTTCATTCGCTCCATCTGTGTGAGGTCTCCCACCTACAGTGTCTGCCCTGCTTTCTCCTCTATCTGGCATTGAAAGAAATTAAACAATCATCTCAGCAAACGAGAAACTACTGAGTGAACAGCATTTTGGTGACAGATCAGCCTTTCATCCTTTTCCACCCATTACAGTATGCCCGTTTTTTACTTGTGAAATTTTCCATAAACACAGTTCAATTCTGAATTCCTTGATGGTTCTCTATTAAATAAAATTTAGACTGCTGGGTTTCTTAAGTCATTTCATCTACCCACTACTCTCCATCTGGGGCAATTTCTTCAAGCAGAAAATGAATAGGAGAACTGACTCTTTGCGATTCACCGATCAGCCTTCTTGGTTTCGAGGTCCCCTATCACTGCCATGGAGTTCAGTCAGAAGCATTAGGCTACAGTTTCATTTAGCCAGTTTATTTTCAGTTCTATTCTTATGCTTGTTCATAAGTAATGTTGGATTGATCATCAAGAAGCCTCCCTCTATCTACCTTTCCTACAAGCTACCCCATTATTCTCCCAGCACCTCTGCTGACATGTGAAAATAAGCCACAAATGAAGAACTGCAGCTTTAAGAACTTAAGCAAACACTCAACAGTATCCAGTTAATAAATGGTAGCACTTCCATTCAAATACAGTCCTCTTTCATTTCAGAGCCTAAGAAACTTACACCAGGTTTAATGGCCTCTGAAGGAATTGGGGCTACCTGCTGTTCTAAAGGATGACTGGGATTTGTATGGGTCAAATTAGAGAGAAGAGACTCAACTCAAGTAAAAACATGAAGATATTAAAAGCTAGATTAATTGTAACTGAGGTAGAGACTTTTCTTTGACCAGGGTTTTCCATAGTTTAATTTTTATCAACTGTCAAATTAATCTTCCATATCTCTTATCAAATAATTCACTTGCTGATAACTAAGGACTTTACCTCTCTCAAATTTCCTGCCACTTTCCCCTTCCAAAGGCTCGTCTGCTTAAGAGACCACAGAGAAAATGGTATGGGAAAAGATCGATTCAGACTTCTAGCATGAACTTAATATAGTACACATGTTCATTTTCAACAATCAACAATGAAACATAATGTAACACAGGGTTACTTCAAGTTAAAAGAAGGAATCCTTTAAAAATATATCAATCAAGGTGAAACATGGGCCCATGGTCCAAAGACAGGGAACCGAGGTGTTCACAGAAAGGAAAATTGATTAGTGAGTTAGATAATTTTGCCTCATGTATTATATGACTACAATTCTAACCTTCTAAGCCATGTAATCACTGTTAATATCAATAGGTGGTTTAACATGTGGCATGGTTATAATTTCTTTCAAATCTGTACTGTGATTCTTACCGCAAGACTGTTTACAAAAATAATGATAAAAACTATATAAACTGAATGTCTATAGACACAGGGTTAAATATATTTCATAAAATAGAGCAGCAGTCTGAAGTAGGTTAGAGTTTTATTTATTCCCAAGATGTAATGCATGGTATACCCCTGTTAAATGTAAATTGTGGTATGACATGTACAGCACATACATAAATAATGGAAATCCATCCCATACTTTAAACTACACTACAAAGCCATAATAATGAAAATAGCAGGGTACTAGAAAAAAACTGACAATCAGACCAATGGAACAGAATTGAGTGTCCAGAAATAAAGCTACACCTGTATGGTCAACTACTTTCTGATAGGGGAGAAAACACACACTGGAACAAGGATAGCCTCTTCAACAAATTCAAAAGGACACCTGTACTCACATGTTTACTGCAACATTATTTACAACTGCCAAGATATGGAAACAACCCATATGCCCCAAAACTGATGAATGGCTGAAAAAGATGTGGTATGTTTACACAATGGAATATCAGGCATCAATCAAAGACGACAAACATGTCATTCGCAGGAACATGGATGGAGCTGGAAGGAATCATGTTAGCAGAAATAAGCCAGAAAGAAGAAGAGAAATACAGGATAGTCTCACTACATGAGGTTTATAGGAAAAACAAACAAATGGACAAGAAAAATTTAAAACTGCCAACAGAACTGAAGCATAGAGCAAGGTGGGGGGAGGGTAAAGTGGGGGAGTGGAGAACACAAGAGAGCAAGATGGCTCACAGGATAAGGTGATGGGAAAACCTTGGAGTAGACAATAATGTAATATATATGTATGTGTGTATATATATTTGGATGTATAGATGTGCAATCAATAAAAAAATAATGTAAATTCCTTTTTATTTAAAACAAAATCCCAAATGTGTATCCACATATGCCTGTGCGGTAATTATGTAGCTATGTAGAGCAAAGTGAAAAATGCTATAAACTAGAAAGGCATTGTCCTGAGATCTACTTTGGTTAAAGAATTAAAGCCAAGCAGAAGTCAATAGCAGTGTGGGTTGGAAATATAAGCTAAGCCAAGGTTCTAATGAAAGTGGCCAATGAAAGCCAAGAGGAATATCCTGAGATCTTTAATCAGAGACAAATGCACGTCTGAGTGGGTTGAAAATGGAGCAAGAATCATGAGGAGTAGATGGTCAATAAGGAATCACAGTGACTCAAAGGTCCATGAACTTCTTTATACACTGAACCTTAGTGAACATGATGCAGGTAACCAGCTCTTGGGTATTCAGGCTTCATCTAATTCCTGCACCTAGTTTGTCTACACCCAATTTCTGTGCTGCTCAAAAACAATTAGAATACAAGCAAGGACTAGTATACAAATAGAGATGTAACGCTGAATTTGCCGGAATGTTCATTTTCAGTAACTCTCCTGGCTTACACGATGTCAGCAATGCCCCTCACACCAGGGGCACTATGTCCACCCACCTCTGCCTCTGAGGAGTCCTGGACTTGGGGGTGTCTCTGGAGCCACAGGAAGGGGACCAGCAGCATGGAGAGGACCACGAGTGAGACATAAGCCAGAAAGGGGAAGAAAGACAAAAAACAAACAAACAACAACAAAAAAAAACAAACCAGCCCGAATAAGAGGGCAGGCACTGGCCCCCAGGGCAGATCTTGCGGGTCATGGACACTGCAGGGAGGACAAAGTAGTATTCTCATGACCACACTGGGCACAAGTGAGTGACCGGAAGTAGGCTCACTTTGTGAATGCTAAGTGTGCGTATTAACAGACCTAGTTCCTGAGCGAGCCAAAAACCAAACTTAAAAACATGCATCTCTTAAAAGCATCCGACTATCAGCTACTTAAGGAATGTGATTGTGTGGCTGCAGCTACATTTCAGGAGATATACATAATTACCTGAGCTGAGTCACGAACCATCACACAGACAGCTTTCAAAGATAATGGAGGGCTCCCAGCCCCCAGTACCCTTAAATTGCATAATCAAATCAGTGATTCATCAGTGAGATAAGATACTTGACTCGTTCATTTATTTTGATCTGTTATTTTCCTTCATTCATTTGGATGAATGCGATTGTTCAACTAGCCTTGCTCAAGAGTGTAGGCAGAATGACATGACCTTGGGTATATCATGGTCTTTCTATTTTAAATGTAATAACTCTAAAATTGCAAGCTCTTTGAAATGAAGAATATCAACAAAGTCTCACTTCAAAAATCCCCAATATGTGAATTTTCTCTTTTGATCTATGCTAATGGAAAACCTGTTTCTCGTGCCAAATAGAGCACATATACAAAATCAAAGCTTTTTTATATATGTGTACATATAGATATTTTTTGTCAAAGTCAACGGGCATGTGTTATAGAAAATTGACATGGAAATTACCCAGGCCACTATTTGCCATATCTATGGCAAACGTGCCCTTAATTTACATTCAATTACTCAAAGTTGATGCACACATAATTTAATGATGGCAGCATAGCCCCATTACACACTCCACTAGGTTTTCCAATTAAGCAATATTCATCCAGCATTTAACTTTCCCTTCCCTGTAAATGAAATTCTTTTTTTCTTTCATAAAATCTAGCAAAGATGTAAGCAGAGGCAAAACAGATGTCCCTTTGAACTGGGAATCCCTACTTCATGTAATAGAGACCCATCAATAGTCACTTTACTTTTAAGTTTCTCTCTTGTTTATCCATCCAATTTTCTTACCTGGCTGTTTGACAACCTCCCATGCCCAACCCATCAAAACTCATTCATTTTTGTCCTTTCCATCACCGAGTTGTGTATCCTTGGCCAACAGATCTACCAGGTATGATTAGAAATACATGTTTATACATCTCAATTTAATTATAAACCCAATGAATAGACCTGTTTATGTAGAATTTTTATCCTTCAAAACTCTTTCTCATTTAAACCTATTTCATTCACCACAACCATCACAACAGAAGGCTACAGAAAGGGGGTGGCCATTTCCAAAACCAACTCTGAATGAAGAAATACTGATGTGGTAGAAATGGAAAGGAGAAATATTCTAACATCTTCCAGAGTCCTTTTGTGTGGTGGGAAATGCCACCATAATCTATAGTGTGTATGAGAGAAAGAAGAGAGAACAATACTTCTTTCACTTCAAAACTGCAAGCAGACCTAGCCTCAAGCAAGTCTTTTCAATTCCTCACTCTACCTTAATTTCTGACAAGATCGATCTAGTCCAAATGGAAGACATTCTACAAAGTTCCTTGCTTCAGTAACTTTGGTAACCAGGATGACTCCTGATACTTGTTTTAACCTGTGCACTGAAAGACTTTTCTGGAATCTAGAAAGCAAACTGAGGAGGAAGAGATTTCAGTGAAAGGAAATGAGTAAGAACAGTCAGTACAGATGGGGATAAACCAAACATTTCTGGGCAAATGTTGTTTCCCCAGGAATGGACAGGAGAGCTGAGCCAGGTTGCAGGGAGGGGTGTCTGTATGGGGTGTGGGGGGTAGGTGTGGAGGGTGGGGTGGGTGGGGTGAGGAAGAGGCCAAAGAGGAACAAAAGAATGAAGACTCAGATGTGATCAAGAGATTTTCTTGTGATGTAAACGACGTCTCCAAAAGGTAGAGGTTTCTGGAAATGGCAATTATTTTGAAATAGTCCCACAAGTCTCATGTTATGTTTAACTGATTCTCAAAGAAAAAGAATGGCCAGGATGGATCTATTTTTGTTCCTATTGACTCCTACTGTATTCATTAGGATCTCACATTATTTAGCTCAGAATGTTTTGGGGAAACACACGCCTGTGTGCCAACCACATCAGTAGCTCAGGCAGGCACTAACCAGGGGTCAAGGAGACCCTGCCCACAAAACCCTCCTTGTTCACAGCTCCATTGCCTTTGGTTCTCCATTTATATTGCCCACCTTATCAAGGCCTTTCTATCTTTTTTCTCCCTGCTCCTTCTCCCCCTTCCTCATACTCAACTTATACCTGCTGGTGGTCCTGCCACAGGCTGGGAGTCAAAGCAATAGTCCAGGGTTTCTCCAGCTCCTAACTACTAACATTTGAAGCTCACAAACTTCTTGACAGAGGGGACGATGCTGTGCATCATATGGTATTGAGCAGCACCCCTGACCTCTGCTCAACAGATTCCAGAACTACCATCTCTCAAACCATGACCCTCCAAAATGTCCAAATTACCAAATGCTCCATACTTGGGCAAAATCTCCTAAAAGTCCTTGTGACTTGGAGTCAAGGATATGATGAAGTTCAGAGAGGGAGCAGAGAAGAATTATCACCTAGCAGGTGGCTTCAAGAAGCCTCTTTATCAAGTAGGTAAGCAGAGTCCAATTTCTTTATGAATTCCGGTTTCTCTGCCAAGCTCAAGAATATTCTGAGTCTGCAAGCTCATGCATTTTGCTTGTCTGACTTATCAATTATAGCTTGCATGAGATGCCATTAGGAAGGGCCTTTGTATTTTAGCCTCAAGAGATGGTGTGGGCAGGGATTTTCAGCAGGCTATAAATATATGAGTCATTATGGTATAAACCATATGCCTTGTTAGGTTAATTCAAGGTGTCACCTTTGAGCTTGAGTACTTTATTGGCAACTCATTATGAATTTGGGAAGAGGAAAAACCTTTGAAACACTTATATGGCTAGGAAACTGCCATCGGGCTCACTAATAAGGTGTCTTGGGCACTGAAAGAGCTTTCAAATATTGGTTTTCTCTGGACTTTTTTCCCAGTCTTAGAAATTCACTAAAATACCAACTGCACATTAGGGAGCTGACAGGAAATTCTCAAGGTTTTTAACTTCCTGACATTTATTCATTCTCATGGCTACTTCTCAGGCAGTCTGCTCACACACACAACCTGCATTAGGGGCATCTGTAGTCCATATCCCCTAGAGGTCTTTCGCCTACATGCTCCTTAGCTCCCCCTGAGAAAAAACACAGATTCCACTTTCCCTTTCTGCACTAGGGAACAGACAACTTAGCATTACATTTCCTGCCAGTCAGTTATGTCACTTTCTACCTGAAACTAACCGCACCTATGTTTCATAAGCACCTTCAGGAGAACACAGATATCCGCTGCCACCATCTCAGCCTTGCGCCCACACTGGGCATTTCATGGAGTCTCCCTTTGTTGAGATGGATTTCACTCCTGGCTGCCATCAAGTCACCTTCCCGATCCCTGGCTCTTCTGCCTGGCTCTCCATTTCCACCACTGGTCTCCACTGACTGTTCCTTGTAGTGTGTGCTGCTCTTGATGGGCCAAGAGACACTGAGAAGGCAGTGGGTCCTCTGATTTACCTAGACTCGTCCTGGGTCTAGCTATATCTCTCGAGTCCCAGGGTTTTCGGTGACATTCACCTGCTAATGGCTCTCAAATTTCTATCTCAATGCCCCAACTTTCCTATGAGCGCTAAAACCCCTGCACCTGACTTCCCACTCACCAATGTTTGGCTCTAATATCAAAATCAATGCGGGCAAAACTCAGCTGATCACCAGCCCTCCCAGTCTTTCCTCCTCCTGGCTACCTGGGAGCCCAGGAAATGGGAGTGGATCTCTTCCCCAGCTTCTCAACCAGTTCTCCTTTCGTTTGGTCAGGAAGCTCCCCCACAAACCCCTGCCCCTGCCAAGCCCCAAGTCAGTTCACACATGATCTCTCTGCTGAGACCCCAGGCTTCCCTGGGTCCTCCAGTTCAGTCTTTCTTGCTACCCAAAGGCCCTTGCTTTCTGTAAGTCTGTGAGCAGGTGAGTGGTGGGAAGGCATTGCTAACACCCATCTTTATCAGGTCAGTGTGCAGAACCCTATGAAGTGTCACTTAAAACAAGTGGTTTTGATACCAGGGGTTGACAGGATGGCCAGTAAACAAAAAATACAGGAAGATTTTTGATATCAGAAAAGACCAGTATCCTTCTTCATGTTCTTGTCATCAAATATGAAATACTAAATAAAATACATATCCTTATCATATCCTAGTGTCTCAGCCATCTCCTGATCTCTGCAGATATGTTGCAACGGGGTAGAAAGAAACATGGTACAGAAATTCCACATACTGAAACTCACACAGACTTAACCTCCGATGAGTCAGGATGCCAAGACTTCATTCAGCCACTTACAATGGATGCTTGGAATACTTTGATAAAATTACAAAGGCTTAAAATGTGCATGCATCATTATAAACTCTTTTTTAAAAAAAGACTCTCAGAATCTTAGAGCAACCAGTGTTATTTCTTAAAAGAGTTGAGGTCGAGTTCTAGCTTCTAGAGGTGCTATATTTAAATGGTTTTAAAAAAAAAAGATACTGTACTCAGATGTTTATTGCAGCAGTATTTACAATAGCCAGGATATGGAAACAACCTGAATGCCTCAAAATTGATGAATGGTTGAAAAAGATGTTTTTTATGTACAAGTGGAATATTATTCTGCAATCAAAACCAACAAATATGATACATTTGTGATCACATGGATGGACCTAGAGGGAATTATATTAGCAGAAAGAAGTCAGAAACAAAAAGACAGAAACTGTATGGTCTCACCTGTAAATGGGATACAGGAATAACAAACAAAAGGCCAGGAAAAAGTCAAAGTAAACTAACAACAGACTGGGACAAGCAGCTAGGAAGGGGAAGAGGAGAGAGAGAGAAACAGGGAAGGGAGGAGCACAAAATCAAGATGAAGATTCACAGGTGGTAAGGTGGAGGGAGAACGCAATGATGTAATTATACATATATATTTACGTAATTATATATACACAAATATACATAAATATGTAAACAACAAAATCAATAATAATTTTTTAAAATTAAAACTGTACCAAATTACACCCAGATAAGACTTATTCTGGGTGTGATGTGAGGAGTACTGTGCACTACCTAAAAAATAAAGTGAAATTTGCTTTTAATGGCTGATTTAAAGCATAATGTGACGGCTCATAAGGAGAGCTTATTTTCTCTATGTAAGCATGCCTTAAGTGAAGTCTCATCTTTTCTACTCCAGTCACATGGAAGAAAGGACTCTGGAATAGTAGGGCATTTTGTTTGAAAAATAAATACACAAACAAATGAAAACACTAACTTCATATCTGTCCCTAAGCCCCAGAAGAGTCAGGCTGCTTTGGCTCAAGGACAGCATATCTATCTCTTTAGCAAGGGAAGAAAGACACAGAGAAGGTAACAAGGTTTAGGATGTTTTTCATTTGCTGGTTTGTTGTTTATGGAAAAACATGTCAAACTGGAAGTTTCATGGACTATACTTTTTAGTTCATTTATTATTTTTATTATATTTTTATTGAGTTTTTTTGTTTTTAACTCATTGCAGTCCCCATTTTCCTCCCACCACCATTCACCCGTGACCCATCACCCTATTCCCTATGTTCCTCCCTCTCCTGTTTTGTTCACCCTCCCTTCCCCTCTCTTTCTATGGTCAGTTTGTTAGTTTTGACTATTTCTTGTCCTTCTGTCTTCTACCACAGAATTCTATCCTGCTTCTTTCCTTTCTATCTCTATTTTTTCCAGCCCAATTATCACCACTGATGATTCTATGCTTCCATTCAATTCTCCAGCCCTCAATTTGAGGCACCAGACTATACTATCTATAATGCCAGGGAGGGTCAAGAAGTGACAGTATATGACATCAATTAGGCACTTCCAACTTACAGGCTTCTCAGAGTTTCTCTGTCATAGTGGAATCATTCTGTCTGATTTACCGTGAGTCCACGTGTAAGTGATAACAAAAACATGCAGAAGGATTTCGAGTCTTTTCTGACTATCTCCAAAATTTTATTGTATTTTTTTTTTTGTTTGTAGCAACATAGACACTGAAACCTAAACTGGGTGTTAAAGCACGATTTATATATTTAGACACCATTAAATCCACTCCCCCCA
The DNA here is from genome assembly GCA_004024945.1 of Uropsilus gracilis. Classification (NCBI taxonomy): domain Eukaryota; kingdom Metazoa; phylum Chordata; class Mammalia; order Eulipotyphla; family Talpidae; genus Uropsilus; species Uropsilus gracilis. Next base: position 61,486 of record PVHY01003404.1, read on the forward strand.
ACCCCGCCCAGATCATGAGAGAAAGGCAGGCTGGATGTGTCTGCTCCATTCACAAGGTGGTGAGGATGAACAGGTCACAGCCTATACTGGAAGGCTTGCCCCGTGGCTGTGGGAATGGGGAGCTATTTCCTAAAAACCAGTCACCCTGGACGAAGAAGACATCTTATTCAGAAGTGAAATGTCAGAAAGCGGAGAACAGAGCAGAGACTAGGAGAAAAATGGAGCCTGGCCCATGGCCCAGAGAACCCATCCTTGACCCAAAGTCTTTTCAAAGGTGAGCCACAGGCTATCCTAGTCGATCGAGTTTGAGGTTTCAAGTGTTTGCCACAGAAATATTTTATCATATAATTATCCCAACTGATGTGGGGAAAAAAACCCACAGTCTGAATGTTTGCTAAACTAGCACCGTCCGAAGCTAGAAAAATGTAAGCAAATCAAAACGCCACCTTCACTGGTTTCCTAACATGAAATACAAGCCTGGGGAAGTGTGGACGTCAATCCAAATGAGACAAATTGAAACAGGAATGCCTTCCGTTCACAAGGTGAGACACAAGTAGAGTGAACGCTAATTACCTGGTAATGAACTCTCTGGGAGCCAGAAGAAACTGACTGCAGGTCCTAATGAGAAAATGGGGGGGAAATCCATATCTTAATATTACTTTAAACAAATTATCTCCACTAGTTCATCAACCGAATTCCCAATTTAATGCTATTAAACTCATCAGGAAATTATCTATTCACCCAAATTCCTCAAGGCTGAACAAAGAAATAACGCCAAAAATAATAAAAGCACACCAAGTTGGACTGAGAGAAGAAAGGCCATTTAGCTATTGAAACCTGTAAGCCCCAAATAAGCTTAGAGGTGAGTGATGTATTATAATTTCAAGGATAAAGAAGAGTAAATGGAAGAAGCAGGCAATTTCGTTACATACAAGGGAGGGTCATTTTTAACGTGCTCCCGGACTTTCTCTGTTTATGAAGAAAGCTTTGGAAGTGCCTTTATACCCTTAAGGAATTTATTTGTCTTAGACCAAATGCAGATGGTTCTGGTAATTGTGTTTAGCAAATTGCTAAGCGATAAGATGCTTAGCAAACTCAAGTTTCCGTAGACTGCAGAGAGGAAAAATAGCTGGCTAGCGCTGCATTATCATAAAGTGAAAATTAACAGGGCTGGAATTAATGAGGTTGTACTGGCAGACAGTAAGAGCCTGGCTATCTTGGAAGAGTTTCCTGACTCGCTTGTCTCCACTCTCATGGCCGAAGGCTTCTTCAGTAATGAGTGCACAGATTCTATTCCCAGATGTCAGCACCTTTGTCCTTCTACCTGCTTCCCAGGGGGCTTCATCAACTTAATCTCTGTGCCTAATTAGTTTTAAAACTTTTCCTATTTATTGGAGTTTGCTCTTTTTTTTTTTAAAGAATCGTGCTTTTAGTTGAATATGGGGTGTTATGAGAAACAACTTTCTGACATGCTCCATTAAGTCAATGCATCACTCATGCTATTTTCTAACTGCAAAATCTCAAATGACTCAAGTGCTGTTTATTTTTGAAAGGCTGGGTACCAATTATAATTCACTCTTTCACCGCAGCTTTGTTGAGTGCCACAACAAAATGCAAACGTTATTTTGAAAAAATGAGACATCGTCTGTATGGCCTAAGGATGCTGATTTGGGCCTGAGGCACACACTAAAAAAATTCACAAATTTTAAATTTCAACTTATTCCTGGTTAAAAAAAAAAAACAGCTGAACAACGCTACAGGATGAAACATGTTGATGCATCTCTCACCCATGTATTCAAGATTTGGCATCTATCTCAAGGTATTCTGCATAAATGTATTCACAATTTCATCTTGATCCTTAACAATGTTGAATGGAAAAGCTGATGGTTTTTCACAGGACTTTAAGCCTCTTACCTGAATGTATTTCCACCAAGACAAGTAGAATCTAAGTGGCTGCAACTGGAAGTGACTTTGAATGCTATCTTTTTGCTTGTGATATTTCTTTAATTATATGTGCTGTCTGGAAGATGGTGGTTTGTATTGGAGTACCTATCAAAAATTGCCAATAGCTTTAAAAATACAAATGCCTACACATGTCCAGGGAAACTGGGCCTCTTCCATCAAGATGCAATGATATAGAAGTAGCTACATACGAGTTTTGTAATTTGTACATTGGATAATGAATATGCATCCATGTTTTGTCAAAACAAACCACAATACTGCAATAAAAAAGGGGGTGCAGTTCTCTTGGCTTTGCTAGTGCTGTTTAAATAGATGGACTATCAAATGAGGTCTGTCTCGTTCTCTAAAGTACGATCAGATTGAGAAAGTAGTCACAGAGAGATCATCCTTTTGCTATGACATAATTCCTACAAAACGCAGAACATTTCTCTTTCTGATAAAAGTTACAGCTGGAACCACTTCTTTTCTATAAAAAATATATTTAGAATATGGTATATATACATGATGGAATATTACTCATCAATTAAAAATGACAAATTCGATGATTTTATAACAACATGGATATACTTAGAAGAAATCATATTAGCAGAAACAAGTCAAAAAGAAAAAGACAGAAACCAAGTGGTTTCACTAATAAATGGGATATAGTGAAAAAATAAACAAAAGCCTTGAGAAAAAGTCAAAACAAGCTAAGCACCAAACTGAAGCACACAACTTTGAGCAGGAGGGAAATGGGGAATGGAGGGGAGGAGGGGGGTAAATCCCTGGGATTACAATGTCTTGAAATTTATATATAAATTAAAAAAAAATTTTTAAATTATATTTAAAACCAAAATCTAGCTCGATATTAAACATTAAGTAACTCCAAATTTCTGCTTCCCTTTGTTATTGATCAGTGCTTAGTGAAATCCTAGTGTGAGTGTCTATATATAAACAGGTAGAAGGTCTGGCAAGAAAAGAAGACATTCCAAGCTGTCTTAATGGAACACTCTAGAACAGCATCATGTTTTCCCATTTCAACTATCTGAGGAGGGAAAATAGCAGCATGGGTGAGAGGGAGAAGATGGGGTGTACACTTAAAAGACAAACTTATAACACTTGCATTTCCTCCCCAAATCCATCATTTCAGGAACAAACACATATGGCAGTAAATGTTTGCCAAAACAAATAAACAGAAAACTAAGCAGAATGAAGAGCTAAGAGAACTCACCTCCTGCAGGCGATCTATGTACATACGGCAAGTCTCCAAATCACAGTCTCCACGCACAACTAGAATACCCAGAGGGATGGCTATGGGCGAAGGACAGAGAAGAGTCAAAAATGACACGTCTGGTTTTGCTATGTTGCCATAAATGTGTTTCTTATGGTTAAAAAATTTTAATCAATATTGTTAGCATATATATTTCAATAGAGAAAAACAGCACCTTCTCTCTACACCTCCTTTACCTTCTCTAGCTATTTCTACGGTTGTCACACTCTTGCCATACATGAACCACACTGTCCCTGCCGCCCGCCCCCCACCCCCCTGCATTGTGTGTTGCCTTAGGGACACCCCCCACCTGCCCCCACTATACACATACACAAAGGGTAACTTTGTGGCAACAGCAAATTGACAGGACAGGGAGGCTGCAGCCAGCTGACCCTTTGGGGCTGTGTTTGTAGGAACAGGTGTATCAGGGAGGAATAAAAGAACCACAATTCTGGACATCTACCCTCTGCTTCTTGAATGCACAAAGGCTTAATCTTTCTGTGATTTCGCTGCAGTTCCCTGTTTATGAGCTCCCAGTAGTTGACACCAGAACTAAACAGGCATGAAACATTAAAAGCAGAACTCTTCCAGAAGGTTCACAGCTTAAAATTCCAGCTGACTTTAAAGATAGTCAGGCCGGGCACGGTGGTTCATGCCTGTAAGCTACAGTCTATGAAGCGGCTGGGGCTAGGGATCGCGGTTCAAGTCCCGCCTGGGGCCTGTAGTGAGAACTAGTTCCAAAAAAAAAAAAAAAATAGCTGGGCGTGGTGGCATGTGCCTGTAATCCCAGCTACCTGGAAGCTGACGCTGGGGATTGCTCGAGTCTGTGGTACCCTGGGCAACGAGAGCCTGTGGTTTCACAGGCAAAAATAGCAAGATCTAGTCTCAAAAAATATATAAACAAACAAACAAATAAATAAATAAAGACAGTCGATGTAAATGCATGCCTTCAGGAAACAATACTGAGAAGTTGGTAGGGGTCTTTAAAGGAGCTATCTGAATGGGGTATGTGGCACACTGTTCCTCCAACGGGTAAGGCCCTCTACTTGAAATCGTACCTTCTGAGTTCTGAAATAATGAAAAATTGTCTCTGAAATATGAAATATGAAAAATGGTTCTGAAGATGTGTCCATGTTTCGGATTTTAAAAGTATCATTACAGGAATAAGTCTATCAATGAAGCAAAAAATTCAAAATGCTGAACTAACCCAGAGACAAGCAAATGATGAGACAAGGAGTTGACTAAAGATTTGCTTTAAATCTTTCACTGACTGAATATATTCTCAAGGCTGCATTATCAATGCAAACACAAATGCACTGAAAACACAAAGTGCCATGGTTTTAAAAACCAATATAAAGAATAAAAGTAAACTTAGAATGCATGGAACATTCTGATTAGCTCAGAGAACAGTTGAGAAAGTACACGTAGAAATAAAACAGTAATAATAAATGGAATGTAGGCTATTTAAACCCATGAAGTCAGCCATTTGAAACATAGAGAGAGAGAGAAACTCTTGCCTGGAGGGCAGATTTCAAGTTTTCTGAAAGCTATGTGGCCTCATAGACTATTACTTAGGGAAGAAAGGATGGTTTTAGACATAAAGAATGTTTGCGTCTCAATATTACTTCCTAGACTGGTTTCTCTGGAAGATCAACAAGTCACTCCACTCTTTTAGTCCCCAGAGTCCTGCATACAAAAAGCTTGAAACACCCCTGCTCTTGCAACCTGCGAATGAGTGTAAAATTCTTTGATATCAGGGATAAGATTCATTTGCCTTTACAACCCCAAGAGAGATGGTAAGGACGCCATGTAAGTATGTAAGTATGTAAAAGGAGGAAAGGTTAGATGAAAGCAGTCAGGGTCAAGCGGCCCATGTGTGGAGAGGAGTGTGTCAAAGATGCCTAAGCAGAATTGTCAGGGCAGGGGAAGGAGTCAGGCCTAGGAGCAGGAGAAGACAGTGTGCAATGGATCAGAAATAATTGCCTTTGCCTTTTCATCCAGAAACTAAGCACACTTACCACTGAGTGAAAGAGTAAGAAGCCCAGCAAGAGCCTTGAGCTGAGGAGAATAAACATGTAAGGGAGGTTTCTCCTCTTTTTGAATATAAACAGAAACATCAAAAACATCTTTAACATGGTGATCAGGTAACATTGAAGGGAATAGAAATTCAGTAACAACCTCTTAGGGTACTAATCATCCCCAACTAGACCATTAGATTGTCCAAGTCAAACGAGCTACTGGAGGTAAGGAAAGAAAAATCTATAAAAGCTGAGGAATGACTAGAACAAGTTAGAATTTTTGGCCTAGAATAAGCAAAACTTTGCACAAATAGAATACAGCTGCAATTAAAACGAGAGCTCACAATAAAAATCTCATCTTAACGATATTTTTGCTTTAATTTCAAAGGTGCAAATGTAGAGAAATGAAATTGAATTAATATCTATCTCCATAAACCAGGAGATATTTTACAGAAATGTTTTGTAGAGACATTTTATAGAATCCTGTCAATACATCTAATTTCCTTTTATTAACAGTGCTTGGAGATAGGCTAGTCATAATATCAATGCGTGTAGTGACACATATTTAAACTACAATTAGAACCAGGATTTTCAGATGTGGGAGGAAAAAGGAATTACTAGGAAAAAAATTTTAGAGATATGTCATTTGTTTCTAGTATTGAGTATGAAATCAGCAACTTTGCCCGTTTCTCAAGAAGCTGGTTAAGAGAAATAATGTCTTTGATTGGTATTATTATTACCCTACAATTTCAACCTATTGGTCTACAAGAAAAAAGAAAAAGTTTCCTTCACTACAGTGTCCTTTGGTGATTAGTGATGATTTGTAGATCTCATGCTTTAAGGAGTGTGCAGAAGAAAGGACTCTACTCATTCTCTCTCCAGTTCAAATCCCAGCGATTCTTTGTTCTTATGAATGACTGACTCAATTTAGTTGCGCAGTCATGCAACTTACTCAAGTTCCTCTGAACTTATGGAGGATCGATGAAACCTATGAAGATAACTGTACTTAGGAGAGGTATGTTCTAGGAGTTTGTGAAATTAAATACAATATTTAACAATGAATTAATGAAACACCAATGCTTATTCCCCTTCTCCTTTTACTATCTCCTGGGCATCTTTAATTTCTCCAATTTTCTCTAATTTTCAATGTATAAAACTACAATAAGAATTAACTGGTTCAACAGGTTAGAAGCCTATTTACCTAAAGCTAAATTCTATGTTTTCTGCAGTAGGAAAAATAACTGTAGTACAAAAATATTATAATCTGGTATTTCCTTTTAGGGCATTGTCTGATGAAGAAAAAGTCAAAACTTGCAGAAAAGTACCACTTTATACTATTGACAACCAACTGTGAAACATCACTGAAACGTCATTTGACCAAGCAGAGGACTAGTCACTTGAGCATCATCAGTGTCCTTGTTCCTGATCTTGATGACTCATCTTACCTTGGCCTTCAACACTTTATTTGACCCCCACAAGCACAAGTCAATACTCAGTCTACACAATAGAACTTTGATTGTGGGGAGCAGATGGAATTTACCAGTTGTAACTAAGCAACAAAGAATAGGCTGGTTTCCAGATTAAGAAGGCAGATTTAACACACATGTTGCTCTTTCATCAGGAATATTGCTAAATTCCAGGAAATGTTTTTTCTTTCCTAATTGAGGTAACATTGGTTTTAAAAAACCATAAAACTATATAAAAAACAGTAAAGAGAAAGAGAAGCAGCTGAAGCAGATGGAAAATTGGTAACTGCCCCAGAAACTGCCCTATAAAATCCAACCCTAAACCCCCAGTGGGACTGGATAAGAACAATGCAATTTACACAGAAAACCCTCAGGTGATTTACAAACTGGCAACATCAGTTGCTGCCAGAACTGAGGATAAAGAGAGAAGCGAAAATGAAGAGAAATTAGGTGTTAGGTCACCAGATACCGCAGACCACTTTTGGCAGGTACAGGTACTTTACAGAAAAAGGAGACCAACTGCCATTTGCACAATACAGTGTTCTTCCCTCCAGAAGCTGGAAACCAGAACCCAGCTTGCCTGGAAAGAGATTTGATGTTTCTCTGAAGATCATTGAGACTTAACAGGAACTATCCACCATGGAATATAAATACAACTATATTCAGAAGAATTATATATAAAAAAGAATTGGTATGGTGGCACGTGCCTGTAGTCCAAGCACTGGGAGGCAAGAGGCCAGGGATTGCTTGAGTCTGCGGTATCAGGACTACCCCGATCAACATAGCGAGACCTAGTCTCAAAAAAAAGGTATGTAAAAAAGAAAAAGGAGGAACATCAAAGAATAAAATCCTCAAAAATAAAACTTTGTTACAACAGAGAATTTAATAGAAAAGTTAGAAGATGAAATTGAGAAAATCTCTACAAAAGTAGAACAAAAAAGTAACATAATTTAGAGGAGAACGCTAAGAAAAACAGAAGTCTGGTGGCTGGTCCAACATCCAAATAATAGGAATCCCAAAATAACATAAAATAAAGAGCACTTCCCAGTAATAACCACCGCAACAAAAATGCAGAATATTTCCTAGAAATGAGGAATGTTAGTTTCCAATTGAGATGGTCCAATAAGTCCCCAGCAGTAACAACAACAACAAAAAAAATGATATTTGACTTTGTAATGTAAGAGTAATGACAACAAGGAGTAGACAAGTTTCCAGAGAAGAACAAGAGGAAGATGAGGTACTGGAATGGTTCTCAACAAGGCCAACAGCTTAGCCGGAAAGCAATGAAACAATCCTTTCAGAATTCTGAAGCCTTTACATGAGATCCAAGCTATCAAACTACTCCAAGGGTCACAGAGCAAAGAACCCTCTGTCAAGAAACCACTACAAGACTTGCCCCAAGAAAAGCTGAGTTGGCAACAAGAGCAAGGATGCTGGGGTAAAAGAACTAGAGAGGCCAACAGAGATGACAAGTCAGGAAGCCCTAAGGCAGGAAGACTGCAGCATGGCCTGTGAGCTAAGCTACCAAACACTGCTGATGGGGCACTGTGAGGCAACAGAATGTGTGCGTGTGCACACGAGTGTGCATTGTAAATACTGTATCACCTCCAGACATTCTTTGCCTCAACCGCTTTTGGAGAGAAAGAGTTAGGTGGTGAGGAAAAATTCTAAGCAGCCCATTCCCTCATTCCCTGAAGGCACATTTCCATTTCATACTTAGAACCCACCTCAAGCCCTGCCTGCCACCTCCAGAGTCCAATCATTTCCTTTTCCACTCAGTTTTCTCAGGGTGGAGCTCTCAGGGAAACGGAAATGCACGCATGATCCAGAAACACTCTCAGCCCTCTTGAGCGCTTTCTCCAAAAAATAAAAATGCCATCTTTTCCTTGCGCAGGGAGATAGAGGCTGGACACTTGATGTTTAGAAAGCACGCGATGTCTGGTTCAAGGATCCAGTGGTGGTAGATCGAGAGCTGTCACGAGAATGGCAAATACAGTACTTGCTGGCTTGTAAACAAGGACTGGGAAGAGGTACATGTTCTGTTTCCTAATGTGGATGGCAGAGATGTGGAGCTCCATTGTAGTATTAATCTTCAAATGTATGCCGTTTATATATGCACCACATACATGTACATTTGTGTGAATACCTATAGAAAAATGTGTCTACATGTGTGTACATGTGTGTATAATACATTTCCACCTATATATACACATATAAATAAAATATGTGTGAACACAACATATGTGTGTCTATGAGTTATTTCAGAATTAAAGTTAAGTCATACAAGCTCTCTCTGGTAAGTGATCTTTAGTGATACATGTTGACAGCCAAACGCAAGGTATGAGAAAGAGACCATGAGAGAGATGGCTTAGCCGGAGGCTAAGGGTTGACTTGGAAGTAATGAACCAAATGACAATTTATTGACAAAAGAAAGGGGTATTTATAGAGACACAGGGCAAGGGTCGGGTGAATTTTAAAGGAAGGTAAACGGTGAGGAAGACAGTTAAATAGGTTAACATATTAGTTCAGGGGGACTGCTTACAGGTGATTACTATTTTTGTTTAGAGGGATTTCTATAGGTAAACACTTTGGAGGAGCAGCTGGCGCTATTATATATTTGTCTCCAGTTTGCCGGAGGCAATTAAGGCGAGAGGGAGTTTTTCCCAACTCACAGCTCAATCCATAGAGCAATACTGATGTCAAAGTTCACTGTGTATCTTTCAAAGATGTTTTCTACACGTTAAAAAATAAGTATACCTCAGTATCAAGTAGTGAAAGGGGGGGGGGTCGAGAAGTATTCAACTGCTGCTGAGAGAGCCTTCATAGGATTCCTCATTGCTACTCCCTTCTGGCAGGGACCCCAGGCACAGCAGCGGTCATGGTCCCCTGGGGCATTTCCCTGTGTGTTTCTGTAACAGGCAGTAAGATCTGCCTTATGGTAGGGAGCATCAGAAGGTTCTAGAACAGCACCGTCTACAGGCCTTTCTGCATGGTCTCGTGCAGCAGCCATGTACCGCCACGGCAAGCACGTGAAATGTGGCCAGTGTGACTTGAGGGACTCACATTTTTATCTTTTCCATTTCAAGTGCAAATAACCTGATGTAACTAGTGAGCATTACAGTTTTGTCCCTGAAGAACCAAGAACCTAATGACATGGAGCTACGCATGTGAAAACCTCATCCCCACGTTGGACACTCAGTCAACAAGCTAAACTGCTTCTCTCACTGCCCCTGCTCAGATATTCTTCCTCATTTCCAGCAAGAACACGGCTGACTAGGCCAATTTATGTCCCTCACCATCCTACCGGTGCTTCCTTATCCATCTCTCGCCCATCCTTCTACTAAAAACTTACTCTCATGAGGATCCTTCTTGGTACCCGGGTTCAGATGACCAATAACTGGGTAAAGGGTCACTCCTCTAAGAGCAGTTAAACAAGAGCATTTTGCAATGTGGACTGACCAACTGTCGGGACTCAATGTCCACATGACCCTGAATGTATCTGCTGGTGCTCTCACTGCCAAAGGGATGATGCTATGGATGTGGCCCTGGAAAGGCAGTTGGGGCTGGATGAGATCAGACGTGATGGGAAGGAACCCTCTACTACCAGGATGGGACCCTCACGGGACCCCAGAGAGCACACTGGCTTGCTGGCTCTCTCCCCACAGGGCGGGATGTGATGGGAAGGAACCCTCTACTGCCAGGAAGGGGCTCTCACTAGGAACCAAACCAGGCAACTCCTGAACCTCTCAGTTTTCTAGCCTCTAAAATTGTGAGGAAATACATTTTGGTTGTTGAAGTCCTGGATTATGGTAGTTTGTTACGGCAGCTGGAGCTTAGTCGATGATAAAAGCTTAAACAAATTTAGGGGGGAAAATGGGGGAAAAAAAGTCAGGCCTGAGGAAATGACACAACCAAACAACCGTCACCCCACTCCAAAACATGAGTGGTGCCTTGGCTCCTTCTCAGGCTTCCCCGGGGGCTTCCACTGACCCCCTGTCCCTCGTTCTGTTGGTCTAAATGCCTCATGATCCAGAACGTGATTACGTTAATTGGCTGAGAAATCCACTATGTATTTCGCATGTGCATGATCTAGATTTTAAGTTTGAAATAAAACGCCAACAGGTCACGCTAATTAATGTTGTCTTCTTGAAGTCAGAACTCCTCGTGCTCATTATGCAAATGTATGCCCAACAGCACATAAATTAACACTACTCATAGACAGCGAATTCAACATTTCCCAGCAACCCATCTGTAAGTATATTCTCTTATCTGTAAGGACTTTGAAGGTATACATGAACTAGGAGAAACTAGAAAGTATGATTTCTAAATATATATTTCACTACCAAAGCTCACATGGGAAAGAAATAGACCAAGCACAGGTATCCTAAATAGGTGGGAATGGATTGTCCTAAAATTAAAAAAAAAAAGGGGGGGGGAAGGGATTAGAAAAATGTCTGGAGTTTGAAGAAAACTTGAAAAACAGTCTCCAACGTTGGAGATAGGATATAAAAGATAATCTACTTAAGGAAGTAAAGTAGTATTGAAGGACAATTTGTTAATTATTTGATTAGGTAAATAAATCAGGCTTTTTCCTCCATTAACCTGTATGACCAGCACCTGGGGTATTGCACCCTCCCCATGGCTGTGCTGTCCAGTGGGTGTGCAAATGTGTAAGCATGCACACCTGGGCCAGAAAGGCGAGATGAAAAGGGCAGCATCACACCCTAGGGAGAACTTAAGAAGAGCATGAGGTAGAGAGCAAGCCAGAAGTGAGAGCATGGGGCAGAGGGTGGTGGGGCGGGGAGGGGGAGAGAGGTCACAGAGACAGAGTGTGAAGATTCCCAGGGGGCTGAGGGGCTAACCTGCTTCCTGGCACCCCCTACCCTGACCCTGCCCTGCCTGATGCCTGTGCAGCTCCTAGAACTAATAAAGGACAGGGTCTTGGGAACTATGAGCAGAATTAGATCTTTTCATGGACACACTTGGCAGCAGTGGGGGCGCTTTGAAATCCTCCAGACACCCACTCTTTCCATTAGGCAGCTTTTATAATCTATATAGGAAATTCTATAATAATGTCTGTAATATAGACAGAGGGACTCAGACTGAATCCGGCTTATCAAAACTATGGGCTGACTTGCTGTGTCATGGAATTAAACGGACAGTCACACGCTTTATAAAGGAATATGGCCATCAAATTGTAAGCAGGATGATATCTTGGTGGAGAGAGTTGAGGAAACAGGTTCCATCAGCCTTGAATCAGATTTGCTGTGAAAATCATCACATTAGCATTTCCAATAATGGGAAAGCTGACTGAGAGCTCTCATACACAAAAAGTACAGCCCATACTCACTTGTGGTGTTAAAAATCCATTCCATTAGCTACTCAAAAGTGTCCCCATGGATTTGGGGATAGTGTCTACAAAACGTCAATGTCCTGCCTGGTCCACACGACTGATTTGGTCACGCTGGCAATGTAGACTCATAGCATGGATTAGAAAGTTTAATTGTCCTTGGTGGACACTATAGTCTTCTGCAATACAGTATGGGAGAGAGATCATACGTGGAGAGAGATCATAGCACTGGTCGGCCTGGGTGACTGTGAGGATGAAATAACTCAGTGCCTGAAGGACACGCAAAACCTCAAATCCATTCCACATTCACTCTCGAAGTCTTCTTAAGTTAACCAGAATTTCCCAGATCCATCCCACTACGTCTTATCTAAATGACTCACACCTCCTAGCTAGTTCTATACAAGTCATGGGGACTCAGAAAGCCTCAAACCTACTTCCACAACTCCCCTAGTGTGGGGACTTGCATAAAAGAGGAGTTGCCTCCCTAAACCACTACCGGCTAGAACCTAAACATAAGCATGCAAAGAGAAGAGTCAAGCAAGTCAACAAGGAGAATAAAGGTATTGTAGCTGGCTGCCACGTGACACAAGCCTTTTAAGAGCCAAAGTAAGAGCGACCTCCTTTGACACTAAAGCCATGTGCAATTGCTAATGGGGTTTGTAAACGGGAGGCATCTCACAGCAGTTAATTCTTTCCCAGCAAGAGAGTATGATGTGTTCAACAAGGTATCACTGTGGAAGGAAAGGGCGAGAGCGCAGCATTTTACAAAAAGAAAGGATTTAATTAGCTGACACATAAGCAATTACAGTGCAATTCCTGGGAAGACAGAACCACAGTTAAATGAGGCCATTTACCAATTCAAATCACAAACCATCTTGGGTGGAATCATTATAAGAAGGTGTGAAACCTGAGAGAGAAGCTCCTCAGAAACAACAAGCATTTGCAGAGAGTGAGGTTTTAGCTTTTTATAGACACAGAATATGATTGCTGCAGAGGCCCTATGGAGGCCAAATAAGAGGATCATTTGGTTCTGAGAATAAAAATATAATAAGAATAATGTGTATAATATAAAATAATATATAGCATATAAAATATTTGTATTATACTGTAATGCAGACTATAGAATAAAAAGTTATATAATATAAAGTCATAAAATAGTAAAGTATTCTGAACAAAATGGCTTTATTCACAATTGCCAATAGACAATAATAGATAATCTTTGCATGTATTTTATATTAAAACTATTCAGAAATGGGTTTTTGTAAACTTGTTGTTTCCTGACAGATAAATTTAGACTTTTTTTTGATATACTCAGTAGTGTCAATGTGGAATACTATCTTCCTGTCAACCTACACACAGTTGAAAGAAGTCAGTGGTCTGAAAAAGAAACAGCTCCCTACAAAATCACACAGGAGAAAAGCTAAGTTGGGATTGACAATCATTTTAGACATGACACCAAGAGCAAGATCTGCAAATGAAAAACTTGTTGAGCTGGACTTCATTAACATCAAAATCCTGCTCTGCACTCTGCTCAGGAGATGAAAAGACTAAACAAGGTGGGGATGAATCTTTGCAAAACAAACTGTGGAAAGATGGGCATTCAAAATATACCAAGAACTCTTAAAACATAACGAGTCAATTATAACGTGGGCAAAATGTTTGAATAGGCATCTTATCAAAGAGGTGACAGCAAGTAAGCACAGGAAAAAGATGTTCCACATGTCATTTGGAAATTGCAAACTGACATCAGCTACACTACAGGTCAATTAGAATAGCTGAGAATGTGACTTCTCACCAGCTGCTGGGAACGTGGCAAAATGGTATAGCCACTTAGGGAGAGGATTCCAAATTAGAAAACTCTTACCCTGTGATCTAGCAGCTGCACTTCTTGAGGCTCACTCAAGTAAGTTGAAAATGATATCCCCACGACAATGGCACATGAATGTTCCGGCAGCTTTACTCACAACTGCCAAAAACTGAAAGCCACCAAGATGCCCTTCCATGGGTGAAGGAAAAAAACTAACTGCAACATCAAATACTAGGATATACTTTAGAAGTAAAAAGAAATAAACCTCCAAGCTATGACAAGACAATTAAGTGCATGTTGCTAAGGGGAAAAAAAACCAACATGGGGAGAGTACACAGTGCAGGACTCCACTACGTGGCTTTCTGGAAAGGGCCCGGCTGCGGAGATCCCAGAAAGATCTGTGGCTTACATGGGGTGGGGTGAGGGCAGAGAGGAGTGATGGAGGGATATGTGCAGCAGGACCTCGGGCACTGAAACTATCCAGTATGACAGTGTCATGGCAGACATGTGAACACCCAGTGAGTTGCAGCAGGACTGAGTCCTAATGTCAAGTACGAGCTCTGCTGAATAATTACTACTGATATTGGCTCATTGATTATCATAAACACACCACACATGCAAGATGCTAATAGCAGGGATGCTAACAACTGCACGATGGGAGGCTGGCGTGGAGGGGAGGTGCTTTTCACTTATTTTTTTCTGTAAACCTACAGCTGTTTAAGTAACAGTGTTAACTGAAAAAGATAAAAGAAAAATAGAAGTACAGTCTTCTGAGTTTCCAGCAGTGAACAAGTCACAGACATCAGAGACCATTGACACAGAAAGGTAACTGTCATCTGCTTCCTCAGCTGTGCTGGCCCCATTACTCAGGATGCTGGCACTCGGAGTCAGGAGGTGAGAGTCAAGAGGTAGGGGACCTGTGGAAGGGAGGAGAGCCCTAGGAGGTGGCAGGGATATAGGGCATCTTTCCATTCTACCTCATTAGTTCCAAATGTGTCAGATTTATCAGGGAACTAAACTCCTACCTCAATGGCCAACAGTACTTAAACAGAATGAGCGGGCAAAACTTCAATCCAATTTTCCCCAGGTGCCATGGGTCTAGTTTACAACAACCTGTTCTCAGTCACTGCCCTCTGATCCCCTGCAATCACTAAAGGGAACTCATGGGCATATAAGCAATCAACAATTCACTTAAGAACCTGGGATCTCCTCCTGCCATCCCTGGGTCTGTCAAAGATTTCCCAGTCCCTGGTTTTTATGATTAACAGTGAAGCCAGAATCCGGATCCCCCAGCCGGAGATACGACGAGCCCAGCCCAAAGTAAATTCAAAATATAACCCATAAGAAAAATAAGCTGTGCAATTTCCCCTGCATCCCGCAAGATGGTTAAGACTTTGGAGGTGGCTTTCTGAAAACAAGCAGGCTCTCTACAAATCTGGATTTGAAACTACAGAGCAGTTCAGGCTTTTCATCCTGACTGTATTCAGCCCAAGAAGCCAACCCAGGAACATACAATGTTTTTTTCCAGTTTTAGTATATGTGCTGCCAAAATGAGCACTGACTTCTTTTTCTTATGCTTTCTCTAAGCCTCAGAAACGCTTTGGCACCTCTGATTTGAAGTGCATTCATTTTCATTAATTAGCAAAATAATTTTTTTCAATTTAGCGAAAGTATGCTTGCATGTACAAGGAAATACATGAAAATTTTTTTTCAGGCCAACAAACCTTTCACTTCATTCTTCAGCAAACAAGTTCTAAGAAATCTCCAGGATCAGGTGGAAATGGGTTTGTAGTTCTGTGGTATGTGGCATGTGCACTCAGCACACCCCAGACTGGGAGGTGAGGAGGGCACAGAAACATCCCACAGACTAGGAGAGACTAATGACCAAGGGTGCATAGGACCAAGGAGCCGCACACATCCCAGGGCAGGCGGGATGCACTTCCCATAGGTGTTGACTCTCAAGTGAGGAAAATCAGGGAGTTTGAGCAGGGGTGAGGGAGGAAGGGGGGAGGGCACAGGAAGAGGGATCTTGAAATGATACCAAAGTAAATGCCCTTGTAAATGTTACCTGACAATGACCACACATGCCTCAAAGGCAGTTGATAACCTAAAATAACCTGAAACCTGATTGGACAGTGCCCAATACAGATAACCTGGAAGGGAATTCTTAGAATATTGTTCAGGCAGAACTGGGAGAGGATGTTTTTTTATAAATATTTTTGGCTGCATTTACTTGTCTACAACATTATGTTGGTTTTGGGTGTGCAGCATGAAGTCTGGAGGACCAGGAGCAGAAGGAAGAAAAAGGAAGCAATGGGAGCTTACACTCCCTAGATACCTACTCAAAGCCCAGGTTGACACATCGGGGGCTGAGTTATGCATTAACATGTCCTTGTCACTTTGCCCTTCCAGTCATCAGCTCACAGCATAGGATACGTGGAATAGCAAGAGTGAGAAAGCAAATTCCAGAGTAAAGAAAAGCAAAATCTCTGAATAATGATAAAAGAATTGAAGGGAGAACACAGCCCCATTGTGGTGAAATTGCCTGAGTTTCCCCAATTTCTGATGAATTTCATTCATACATCATCAGTGACAATTCAGCACAGGCAAAATACCCAAATGCTCCTCTTGTTTAATAAGTAATAGAAACCAAAGGCACAGATGACCAAGCACTTCCATGAAAGGTCATCCTCTTGCAGTGTAATATGAAAGGTTATCAACAACGATGCTAATTCTTGTTTTTCATGGTGAAATTTCCATCTCAATGAAAATTTCTTATGCCACATGCAGCAAAATTCTAATACAATCACATGATTTATAAAATCCCTTGGAGTTCATTCCCAGGGTTAAATGTGACAGAAACTCTTAACTGTGAGGTTCTGGAGCCACCAGTAATGGCAGTGCTCAGGTATTGTGAGGAAGATATCAAATACCGAGCATGATTTTGAAATCTTGGTGACACGCCTTGCCTGCCGAATAAAGTCAAGATGAAGCATTACCTGTCCAAAGATGTATAACTGGGTCCAAATCTTAGGGAATACACAAAATGATAAGTCACACTGGTTCAAATCTCTATCACCATTTTAACATGATACTGTCCATTACACTGTTGGGCAGTTCGATGCTGAAGACAAATTTGGGCAGGTGTCTCTGAATTTCTTACTCGAGTCAATAGATGCAGAAAATGAATGACAGAAAAGATTTCCTAAAATCTGCTGAAGGAGCTCACGTCTCTTTTTGGAAGCAAAAAAAGAAGAAACAAAAAAAAAAAAAAAAGAAATTTAAATTACACAGATAGCTGTCACATAGAGATGTGAAATTGGCCGTCAAGCTACTATATCCCCGGGATCTGAGAACAAAGTGAACTCTCTAGTTTTGCTTACTGATGACTCCAGAAGACTGGCAGTGAGTGTATCAGTGATTCAGAAAACCCAGGGGATATTCAGAGAATGTTATAAACTATAGAAATTTTGTTAGGAACTATAAACAGTTATAAATGATGAATGACGGGCTGCTTTTACCCCAATGACTAGCAGATACAATTGTGGTCCTGAGTCAGTCTTCAAAAAAGCTATTTTCAGATTAGCTCATAGTTTATTCTTGGTTCTGTTCAGCTCAAATATCTTTATCAATGAATCATATGAACATATAAAAAAGATTCATCTTGTTGAGGATCAAATTCTGAAGTTATCCCCACTAATTACAGTGTTTGCCTAAAATTTTGTCTTGAAATTTACATGACCTTGAATTTTTGTTTTCAATTTTAATTACCCAAATTCCAAAAGGAGGTTATCGGACTTGTCAAATATGCCGAAAAGAACTTTAAAAAAAGGTTACCATTAACATTTCGGATTTCCATTCTACTGGCTAATGTGGACACATTTAATGAAAGTGCTTTATTGATACTTCAAGTCCCTAACTTTGGAATCATAGGAAGATCAGGATAAAAAAATACAGAGAAAGACACTCAGAGGCTAATGATCACATGAGCAGTTCTTGGTACATAACTAAGTGTTCAATAAATAATTGTTAAATGAAGAAGTAAATGAGTGAACTCAAGGAGATTGGTGTGAGGGTGTTTATTCCTGGCCTTGAACTAGGACTTCCAGCTGCCATCCATGGACAGTGCCTATTATAGGACAGGTCACTACCTGTGGGTTCTTCACCCACAAACACAACTGCAAGACCATTCAGGCTCAGGCAACAACAATAAGGAAGTTAATTTAATAAATGGGAAAAAAAAAGTTACTAAGGCCACAAAAGACTGCCTATCTCACCATAGGTCATGTTCATCATGTTCAGAAAGTCTCAAACAAAAGGCTGCTTATTCAAGATGGCGCCATCCTGCCAAGGAAGGCCTGGAGCATATGGCAGTCAGATTTAACTCGCTGAGAGGTTGCAGCAACAGCCTGAAGGTCGAGATGACCTGGACACTGGACCAAACACCAAGGGAGGCAGCAGCTCCAAGCTGTACCAGACAATCAGACATGCAGTTCTGGTTGCTCTTTCCTGGCGGTGGCAGAAATAGGACACGAGGCAGTTTTGGTCACGTGGTTACCCCAGAAAATGTTTTGGCTGTCTCTTCAGAGGTCGGTTACTAAGGTTTCTTCTTTCTTCTTCTTTCAGAGCCAGGCACCAGGTGTCAATGTGGTGTGCAGCGATTGCTCCTGTGCTTCCTATGGTGCCTTTCAGAGTTCCCTGCCTAGCTGTTACCTCCCAACTGGACAGTTCAACCTGGCTGGGGCTGCAGGAACATCTAGGGCAGCAGGCTTTGGTGCCACCTGAAAAACTGCATTGCTCCAGGGACTTCTACTCCCCGTCAGCTGGTAAACTCCAGTCTTGTTCTACAGTCCCACTGCAGAGCCCTGGTCATAGCCCTAGTTCAAAGCCAGGTGTCAAGCTGGGTAGACAAGATGGTGCTCTGGCAACTGACGTGTCCCCCTCAGATTCATGACAGGTCAGAGGAAGTCGTTCTCTAGCTGTGGGAAGCGCTGGTTTGGCTGGTGCCCCTCACAGCTGAGTGTCCTCCAGGAAGGGAGCTGTGAACTTGTAGTTCACCTCTTCCCAGGAGTCAGCCTGGCTATAGCCTTGCCTTGACTCCAACAGCTTTAAATGGCCCTTCCAGAAATGTCCCCTTGAGAGTTTTCTGTTATAACTGCATCATTCTCAACTTATTCCTCAGCTGGGTCCTGCATTCCTCAATCTTCACCATTATTACCACGTGGAGAATTCCCAGAAAATCACCTGTAGGTTAAATCCAATTGATGGTAAAATGCATGGCCTGGGCCTGGCTTCTGGGCCTCTGATACAGGGCTGGAGGGATGGCAGGGGACAGTCTGTAGCATCAGCACCCCACCACTCAGAGCTCACATTTTTGGAGAACATGCAGATGTGCCCACCTTTGCACCCAGAGCTTTGTGTCCAAGATTGCACGAAGCCTCAGAACTCGGTAAGATTCTAATTATGTTGTCATTATAGAATGGAGAGATTTGGTCATCTGTCATCTGAGAATGGAAGTTACTTGATAAAGGTTGTAACTGAAATTCAAACACAAATATCTCTGGCTCTTCTAATAAGTGACTGCCCCAAAGAAGAACAGCCTTCCATGAAGACAAGTCCCCGAGTATCTAACTGTGGTAGACTTCTAAGATCATTAGTCTTAACCAGAGATTCATATATTATTAACACTTGTGTATACGTGTGTGTGATATGCAATGGATTATAATGATGCATATTAATATATAAACTAGATTATGTATATGTTTGATACTGGTATAAACATCGTGATAATATCCATTTCACTAAAGCAGTGCAGGGTGGCTGAACACTGTATTTGAGAATCAGCAAATGTTAGGCCCCACCTTCCTTTATAGGCTACATCTGTTTTTAATTGGGTCCAAATTGGTTTTGACTCTTGTATTTTAGGGCTTTGACTTGTATGAACTATCACGGGATTTTAGAAGTGCAAGCAAGCTAAAGTCAATGAAAAGCTTAGCCAATTTGCATGGACAGAGACAAGTCTTGGCAAGTATATCAAGTATCCAGAATAAAAAATGTATGTGCTCTATCCATACAATGCTTTGGACTTGGAAATATACTAGATTTTCAAAATCGATAACCCTTCAACTAGACTATCTGATTACATACTTTTTAAAGGACTTATTTACATACCTCATTCAGTGTGTTTCTGCTTTTGCTATTACAGATCATTTAAAAAATGCATATAATTACTCTCTATGGTCTACTTATTAAGTAGAACAGGCTTTTCATTCTTGGGCCTCACAGCCATTATCATGAGGGTCAAAATGCATAAATCCAGTGAAAACAACTCTGAAATTATTTTAGGTAAGTCTGAAACTTAACCAAGAATAGCTCAGGGAGGGACAGATCAGCAGTACCTGGAACAGTAATGTCATCGTAGATTATGAGAAAATGAGCTCAGCAGATCAAAGGGGCTGCCACATAGCTGGTTACCAAGGACCCCTGCCTTAGAGGGAAGCAGGACTTTGCTAGACAACAAATAGTCAAGCTTACAGTCTAATAGGAAGAGTGGTTCAGCTTCTCTGAGCAAGAGTTGATGAAACAGTGATGGCAGGCAGCCGTCTGCTGTCGGGGTGGGTCCATGATGCACCATCAAGAAAGGGAACTTTTCTGCTTTAGATTTTGTTAACAACAAAAGAACACCCCGAGAGCATTCATTCCCTTTGCTGTCCAGGGATGCAGATACAAGTGCGTTCCCAGGGAGAGTGTCTTATCTACAAGTGCTATGTGCATCACACTGAATCAATGCTTCTGCAAAAGCACATACATTTTGGCACACACATCACCTAGAGACTTGAACGGGGATTTGCCTTTTAACACTCAACTTAACAGTCAGCCATCCCATGAACCTGCACTCATCTGCAAGCTGGTGTCAGCGAAAGGGTGAAGGTAAGAATGAATCCTTAATGCCTAAGGGCAAAATCCCAAGAAAAGTGACAGGTTAGAAGCATCATCAAGTAGAAAGATGATTCACTAGTTTTCCATCTAATTAACATGCCATTTTCTTTAAATTCAGATCTCTAAAATGAGATCACTCCTTGAGTCCCTCTTGAGAATTTCTTTGTTGCATTGGGTTTCAAAGACACGGCTGAGTTTATGGGACTTAGATTTAAGTCAAGTCACTGCCCAGCATCCCCCATTTAATATAAGAAGTTTTTTCACATAGAAACTTTATCACATAAGATTTGATAAGCAAAGCATCTGCCAGGAAATATCATCTTCTTGTAAAAGCTACAATCGCAGTCATCTCAAGCAATGGTGGAAAGGCGATACCAGAGAAAAGATAGAATAGATGACTGAAATCTGCAGATCAGCCTGAAATCTCATTTTAGCCAAAAGTTCCAAATACCTCCCTACTCCCAGCTGCTTTCTTAAGAGTTGGTGATAAGTTGCAAAGCATTGTTGACTTGAAAGTCATTCTCTTTTCTAAGTTTTTAGAAGCTATAAGTTTAAGTGAGTTTAAGTTTGAAGAAAGAATATAAAACACTATTTTGTGTATAATTAGCAGCCCCTAAAAAGTCCAATTAACTTATCTTGCAGCTACACCTTCCATTGAAAGTACCTGTGTCCATCCCATGATGGACTGCCACTTACAAGCTCATTAGCATTAGAAAATACATCTAGAGAAAAAAGAAAAGTGCATAGGTACAGAGAACTGTTCCTTTCCTGCCTCCAACTTTGCTACCCAAGTACTGAGAGTAAAGGGGCAGGAAGCGAAGGTTAGGGAGGAACTAAAGGGTATTGCTGTTTAAAGAAAAGAACCAAAGGGTTGAGGAAGCTGAGAAAGCAGGAACCACACAGAATTCCCTGGGTGAGTCAGGGACTGGGCTACCAGGGCACAGACGCATGCCTGGTGGCTGCCACCACCAGATCTGAAAGTGCCTGCAACTCACATGAGACTGCCTCTGACCACAGGGTTTCCATCCATTCACCCCCTCAAGACCAAAAGTTCAGGAGTCAGAAACAGAAATCATGATCCCAGGAATGAGTCCTCTGCTCCATCTCTGCCAGTTTTAACCATTCCCCTGGTCTAGAGTGCAGGCAGGGCCATGCTTGAAGGCCATTGGATTTCAGTGAAGAATCTCAGGTTCTGAACAGCTCTTCTCCAGTGGGCATCCCTAGTGGCCCAAGGGTGCCATCCTCATCTCTGTCTTTACTACACTTGCCTTCTGCACCTCACCATTATGAAGGAGCCCAGAAAACCAACACCTGCCATGTCTACAGCCTGACCTTCCTACTGTCTACTTTACCTAGTTACTGCGCATTTGATGATATAGACAGGGGTATAAATAGTGTGGGAATATAAAGTGTGCCCAATTAATAGTGAGTGAAGAAGAAAGTGAATTAACAATATATTATATGTACAGAAATATATGGAAAATATGAGCACTGAAAAGTTACTCATATGTTGACTCAACTTCGGGTTTCAGAAACAATACCAACTTGTCACCAGCGCAACCCTTTATCTTAACATTGGAATATCCTCTGGAACTTTCTTAGAGCTTTCCTTAGATCTCTCCTTAGATCTTAGATGTCTCCTTAGAAATTCCTTACAATTTCACAGTAGCTGAAGAATGAGGATTTCTTATAATTTCATAGTAGCTGAAACTGTTGGGTGTGACTTCACAGATAATTTTGTCCCATCTGCATAAAAAATGAGGTGAGCACTGGCTAATGCAGACCCCAGAGAGAGATCTGTGTTGTCTCCAGCAATTTGTAGATGTCAGTACATGAGGTGATCCCTGCCTTTCTGCTTGCCTCACCCTAGGCAGACATGAAACTAAACTGACCAATGAACCAAGAGATTTTAGCCTGGCTTCTACTACAGAATTCTATCCGGCTCCTTTCATTTCTACCTCTATTTTCTTCAGCCCAATTGTCATCACTGATGGTTCTATGCTTCCCTCAACTCTCCAACCCTCAATCTGAGGCACCAGACTAATCTATCCATCATGCTAAGGAGGGTCAAGAAGCAGAGTATATGACATTAATTAGGCACTTCCAACTTACAGGCTTCTCGGAGTTTCTCTTTGTCATAGTGGAATCCTTCATAGTCTTGTAAGCTGATTTTGTTCACCCGGATTCTCAGGCGGTCTGGGACGGACTGGGGGCTGCAAAACAAGAACCAAGGGATCAGACACAAAAAAAGAGCATGGAACTGGGTCTCTCATGCACCAGGAGGGACTCTTTATGCTTAGAAGAGAGAGCTGACATTCAAGCTTGAGTGGTAGGTTCTTCACAGAATACAGCAATGATATGGAAAACACTTGTCCTGAAACCTCAAGTTTCTGATATCTAGGCAAACACAGTGAAATAAACAGAAAAAGATTCTGGAGAAGCTATTCATATATTTGCTGTTCATTTATGAACATTCTAGTAGAATCGTATGTTTAGCTCCAAGGGAGTTCAACGCAGCTAATAAAACCAGCAAGGAGCAGACCAGGCCCATGAAGAACTGCTTGAGTAAACATGCCAGTGAAACTCTCCGAAGAGCAGGAAAACAATGGCTGTGTGGGCCAAAACTCCTGGAAGCACAGGGCTACAGTTGAAGTGGCTCTTTCTACCTCAGGGTCTAAGACCAGATTGAACTTCTCATCATAATATGATAACAAACCTGTGAAGATCCCCTAAGGACCCCAAACCAAAGGGGACATTTTAAATATGCCCTGTGTGCTTTCTTTGGGAAGAGAATAAAGCATATAATTTCTTTGAGAGGATTTTAATCCAAAGTGGTTCAGGACACATGAAATGGAAGTTCCATTTACCCACAGAATATCTCTAATTCCAACTCCTAGGATGGTCTTACACAATGTTTTCAAAATAACGTAGTCATGGGCATTAGCAGAGTGAGACAATATGGTTTCGACACCTCAGCTACAGAGACACACATGTCTTCAACATTTAAATCTGACAATACAATCCCCATTTGGCCTTGAAGATTATCTTAGGTTTCAGTTGTTCAGAGAATGTTTTCTGAGGATTGTTTCTCCCTTCTTTATTATGGGAGAGAAGTTGCCAGTGACTAAAGCAGAAAGAATAGCATTACTACTTCTTAATAATGGAGA
Organism: Uropsilus gracilis; assembly: GCA_004024945.1. Lineage (NCBI taxonomy): Eukaryota > Metazoa > Chordata > Mammalia > Eulipotyphla > Talpidae > Uropsilus > Uropsilus gracilis. The sequence goes on from PVHY01003404.1 coordinate 85,444, forward strand.
CAGAGAAGAAGGGGAAGAGAGAAAAAGAGAGAAAGGAATCAAGGTGGGAAAGAAAAGAGGATGGAAGTGGTGAGGGAAGACAAAGGTGGGTGAAAAGAGGAAGTGATACTTTACCAATATTGTCTGAGCACATCTACCCTAACTCTCTGTCTCTCTGCCTCTTTCCCCTTCCCTGCAACTCTGGAAGAGGGAAAAAATACTCTTTAACCTTACTACTTGACCTAAGGCCTCCCTGAAGACAACATACAGTAGAGTTCACCATCCTGACCTCACTGTACTCACCTCCCCCAAATAACACAACTGTAGATATTTATGTACACATCAGGTCCCCCTCAGTCATCCTCCGCACACACATACACACAGATTTAGATATAAGCATACACATTCTAGGCAGATGGAGGCTGGTAGGCATGTTTCATTTCAGTGGATAAACCACCAAGCCAACACAGAACTGCAGGAGGCTCTTTCACAGGGGAAGTTCAAAAGATACCCTTGATCAGTTCACTGCATGCCACCCCCTGCCCTGTGAGGTGCAACACGGGTATGACAGGCCCCATGCTGGATGCCCACCACACATGGCTAAGTAAAGCTTCGCAAATGTTTAAGCTGTGGTGGGAAACAGGCGTGGCAGCATTTTCTCAAATGGGCACAACAAACCTTAGCCATCTTACATCCACCATCATTTGTAGATAAGGAAGCAGTTCAGAGTGGCTGGGTGATTTCAAGGTCACAGAGCTGCCAAGGGGCAGAGTCAGGAGCCAAGCCATGGACTCTTGGTTTCATGTCCTCTGACCGAAGATGCTGAGAACCCCATGGATTTGTCAGCAAAGTCAGAGTCAGGATCCCCTGTGCGGTGCTCTCACTATCAACAGACCAACAGGGGACTGGTTAAGACCCCTGTTCACACAAGACAACACGGTCTAAAGGTGCAAACGAGTGCCTGAAGAAACAATCTGTGTTCATTCACAGGCCAGCCTGGGGACCACAGAGGGTTAAGTGGGACAAAAAGTCACAGGAAATGACATAAGGCATGAATGATCTCCTTTGGACCTACAGCAAAGTCTAATCATGTGCACGCCCACAGAGTGATGTTGGAGAAACGGTCCCACTAGCTGCTCCACATGCTCATCTGCACGTGGTGGGATGGGGGGATTATTTTGCACAGAGTGGAATCATTTTTAGAAGAATAATTATTTGAAAATCTGTCCACATGCAAGTGAATGATAACTCAGGATGAGAACAAAAAGGATTATAGCAAAAAGGGTTAAAGTGTTAGATGCGAGGAAACAGGAGAAACAGGAGTAATTAACAGAGTACTAAATACGGCTTCTGAAATTGAAGGTTCTGGTCTTTCCCAGGTTCACCTTTGAGAACTTGAAAACATTATAATTACCAAATATTTTTCTGCAAGCAAAGCAGATGTGAAGAGAGGTGGGATACAGAATACAGGTGCCCCACAGACCCTGTGTGGGAAGAAGAGAGAGGACAGAAGTAGAAAGAGCTCCAGTTCAACCTCCTGTTCCTTGAGATAACAGAGCAAATGGCAGTAGCACTAGTCTCCCCGGTGGTTACAGGCTCAAATCCTGTCTACAGTAGCAACTGCTGCCACATGGAAAACAGGATTCTACAGCCCCATCATTGCAATTCACCTCCAGGGGCTCCCTATGACTAGCCAGTGTGCACCTCCTTTCACAAAATCCAAGCCTGTCCACACCGTCAAACCTCCCCCAACCCCCTCCCTCAAGCACTGTTACCTTCTGAAGATGGTCTCCACCGAGCTTCCTGATTTACATGGGCAGGGAATGATAGCAACTGTCACCTGAACAAGACGCCCCGGATTCTAAATGAGTTCACATGCTCTCTCACTTCCTCTCCCGCATGCCAGAAAGCAGGGAAGAGTAAAATGGAGACCTTCACTCACCACTTGTCACTCTCTCCCCTCCAGCCTCCCTATACTTTCACACCCTTGGTCTTGGCTCCGGTCTCCCTCCCCCAAAGAACCTAAAACCTACCCTATTTCCCACCAGCCACAGCTTTCTTCACCCCGTTTTTTGATGGAGGCACCCAGGTATTCAGTCTGTTCTCAAACATTGCCTCACATTCGGTCAGTCAGCAAACTTTAGGGCATTTGATCACAGGCGCCATGATGGAAACTCCTTCTGAGTTGTTTTGGACCCTGATATAAACCCTGAGCTCAGACAAGTCAGGTTGGCTGGGTCTGAATTAGAGCTCTCCCAATGACTAGTTAATGAGGAAATCCTGGCTTCAGTTTCCTCCCAGGTAGAGTGGAGGTGATAACACTGTTCTCATGGGGCTGTGTAAGAATGAAGTGAGTCATGCGGGGGATGTGCTTAAGAAAATACCCAGCCTGTTGTAAACGCTCAGTCGATGCTTCTGCCAGAATAGCGATTATTCTAAGAATTGCTCTCAAAATTCTGCGTAACAAACAACAGCATCTGTTGCTGCTAAGCTCAGAAGACGCTCAGGGCTGGACCCAGACACTCCCAAGACACTCATGGCAAGGAGAGTGTCTCAGGGAACTTGTCTTGCTGGCTGGCATCGCGAGTCCCCTGGATCTTCTCCAAGCTGGAATTTTCCAGGCCAAGTGAGAACATGGAAACAGAGAGAATGTGGGGAGAAGAAGTCTGAGGAGATTAAATGAAAGCCCAGTAATTCAATTGTGCCCCTCTAAGTCAACACTTATTAGTGTCCCATTAGTGACCTGCTGGGGGCCTGCTGGGGGTGGAGGTTGACAGAGTTGTTCCTTAGAGGCTGGGGAATAACTTTCTCATTAGTTTTCTAAAATTAAATTTTGCCAAGAAAGTGAGTGGAGCATGGAAGAGATGAACAAGTTAGGTAAACACCAATTTTCTCTGAGCCAACATCTCCCACCAGCTACTCCTACACCACCGGAAGCATCACACTGGAGGTGCTCACCCTGACTGCCAATGATGCTCTGGATCTGCCAGGCTTTGCAAAGCTGGGCAGTGACCTCAGCCTGTTGCCTCCTCACTCATTTCCTCTGACATATTGCATGAGAGCTTCTGGTGCAGAGTGAATGGTCACAGCTCTGAACTGAACTCCCAAATGTTCCCGGCTAACTTCCTCAAGAATGGTGACAAAAACACCTCATTAAAATCTCTGCCATGTCCTCCCAAACCTCAGCCCCTTCCCTCTCCCTCATGCATATTACGCACAGTTGGTACCCTGGGATGCTGGGCAGGGCTGCCATGGAGGATATGACTCCCTGCTCACTCACTAATAACCACTGAAGCCTCATTCTCATCCTCTCCTCTCCAAAGCTCCTGCCACTGTTTATTTGTTTTGTTTTTTCCTACTAGCCTTTCAGAGACTTTCAACCCGCTAAGGTCAGTTTGCTCCCTATGCCCTCAAAACACCCCTTTCTTCAATCCATTTCTTTAGTGTCCACTGTATCTCTCAGACTAACAGCTCTTCCATCTCCAAAATAGCATAAACACCTCTTCTGGTTGAAGAGGTGGTCTGGGTGCTTTCTTCCCCCATGATCACTTCCAGATTATCCCAGATTCTATCACTGATAGCACAGAATCCATTCTTCTCACTGGAAACATTAATCACCTGGAGTAACTACCCTGGAATATGAAGATTGTCTGGCACGTTGTCTAAAGTGGGATGCAGAATCAGGAAAACCTTCCTTCTGATCTGAGAACTGTGAATTTGCAAATGTATGATCTTGAAGAGTAAAGGTAACTTCTCGAAACCATTTTCTGATCTAAAGCAGAAGTGACACCAGGAATGGAGAGAACAGCGAATAAGAAGATGCACACTGGGCACTGAACACCTCCTAAAATCAGATCTACTGTACCGTTGCACTGTCCTGATGAATAGTGTCCTGTGCATCTCCCATCTCCACGAGCCCTATCTTGGCCTATTTGGTCCTGAATGAGACATCATAGCAGAAACCAGTCCGGAGTTGCATCTCTCAGCAGCAGGTGGTAGATATCACACCTGAGCAGGAACAGAATCTGTTCACATGAGCAGGGAGGTGAGAGTCAGAGTCACGCAGTCCAATCTGCCAGGTGAGAATGTCAGTGGGATTCGGAATGTTTGCAGGATATCCTACTGAAAGCTACTTCAGACTGAAAATCCTCATTCACGTTACAGAGCAGAACTTGATGTTACAGGACTAGTCTACATTTGCACCTTGCAAATGTCCTATTTTCATAAGTATTTCTAAAGGGTCAGTGTAAGACCTGCACCCCAAAACACTCATTACATAGAGGCATGGAGTGTGATGGAATCTACAGTTTAAGCCATCATTTGTAATTCATGTCATTTTTCTTGGCAAGTTAGAAAGCATCTCAACTCTGTCTGCCTTCTTCTCTTCAGTGTCTGTCTGCCTCCCAAGCAGTGTCATTGTGACAATCTGTGTAACTGTAGCCTAGCTTTAACAAAGCATATTTCCAACTAATGTTTAAAGGAAGCCATTTCAACTGGTCCTTATTTTATAAATGAATGTTGAGGAAAATATTAATTTCTAGTGTGAACTCATGACTTGAGAGATGATTTCTTCATCTTCTTTGCACTTTCAGCACCTAAAATAAACCTGGCCTGGCTTGTTTCCAATGCATGTTTTTGAACAAATATATGAAATCCAAAAAAATCCCATCTTATATCAGTGGGAGATACACACCCAAAGAGAACTTTCCAGTAGGAGCTGTCCTGCTAGCACATAAACCAGCTCAGGACTGCCTGTTTCTTCAATGAAATAATAGTGAACCAGAAACTTTTACCACCACAGCCTTCCATCAGCTTTCAAGCTGAGCTTTATTTAAATATAATTATCCCGAATGGCTTCATTTGCAGCTTGCTAGGAATTGCTGCAATTTACCCTAAGGTATTATCAAACTGCCACTGACAATAACCAACCCAAAAGTATGGTCACATGGGTCTCTGACATGGAACAGTGGTACAGAATGGAGTCAAGGGTTCTGAACAAGACTTAAAGTGCATTCTTGGCATCTGCCAAGTTCCAACAGAACTCTTCTGCCTGGAGCAGAGAATAATGCCTCCAGAATTGGAAATAAATTGCAAAGGATGTTTTGAATTTGGAGTCAAGGATAAATGAAAATCATGTGAGCAAAAGGCGACCACAAGTTCCCATGGCCTGTCATGTTTTTCTAGAGAAAGTACCTCTAAAGGTTAATCTTTTCTTGATAGAAGTTGAATTAGCTCTTGGTCTCAAGGCATCCCTGTACAAGTGATAAGTACATATGCCCTAACTGATTATGACAACAATCCTTCTAGATCCCTACAGGTCATGGAATTAAAGCACACAGGATTCAGAATCTGGGAGTGCTCTGGATTCTCTTTTCTTCTCTTATTGCTTAGTCAGAGGACTGCTTGGTCTCAGCCAGATCTTTGTCTCATGGTAAAATACACAGCGGTTGTGTCTGACGGCCATTTGTAAATTCTTCCTAAGGGCCCTAAATCTCTATCCATAGTTTCTGTTTCTTGACTTTTCTCCTCCTGCCTGGGTCAGAATGGGGTTTGATATTACTGAGTCACAGGCACTCTTAGAAAAATAATATAAATTTGAAGCCCCAGAGCAAGATACATTGGGAGGGGAAACAAGCTGATCGATCGGTTAATAAATTAAAAATAGGCTTTGATTATCAAAGATCAAAGAATTTTTATGTCATTGTTTAAAATAAAACTGAAAATTGTCTTAATTTTCTTAACATTTTTACTCACAGAAATGTCTATTTTCAGGCTTCCACTGATATCTGTAATCAAATTTTATGCTTTGAAATTGCCGTAAATGGATATGCGGTAGCATGAATCAGCAGGTGGCTATGAAAACCTCTGGGGCACCGTGTCCCCTGCATTTAAAGAAGAGGCCAAGATAAACTGGGGAGACTTCCCTCAGGGGTCACTGACAGCCACCTGGCAGGTACAAGAGGTCCTTGGTTTCTGCTCCAAAGGAAAAATGAAAGGTCAGTCGTCTGGATGAATGTTCACTACGGACAGACGACCTGCCTCCTTCTGCCACAGTGACTATCATAGCTGTCACTGAACTTTCCCATGGAACACCCACAGGCACCTAACACAACGCCCTCTTGACACCGAAATCACAGGTTCTTTATTTTCAGCCATGGACCCACAATGTTTCCTCTAGATAAGCTCTGTAGTCTCTTTGCTTCCTCCTTCCCTTTACTCATGCATAATAATTCATGCTTCAGAGCTCACCCTGACAAGCTCCCTTTTTTGTAACGTAAACTGTTTTTGGAGTTGTTTCATCACTCATTCATTTAAAAAAATTTTATTATTTTTTAAATTTATATATATATATTTATATTTTACATTGTTGTATTTCCCAGGGTTCTTCCACCACCATATCACCCATGAACCATTATCTTGATCTTTTATGCCCTTCTCCTCCCTGATTTCCCTCTCCCTCCCTACCCCTCCCTAGCTGTTTGCTTTAGTTCTGTTGTCATCTTGTTATTTTTGACTTTTTCTTGATCTTTTGTTTTGCCTCTGGCTCTGTGGAGGACCCTCAAACTACTGGAAATGGAATCACCATTTGATCAAGCAATTACACTTCTGGGAATCTACCCAAAGGCCACCAAGACACTAATTCAAAAGGATACCTATACTTGTATGTTTATATTAGCATATTTACAATAGGCAGGATTTGGAAACAATCCAAATGTCTTCAAACAGATGAATGAACGAAAAGGTTGTGGTATATGTACACAACAGAATATTATCCAGCAGTCAAAAACAAAACAAAACAAAAAGACAAGTATGATGCATTTGTGATAACATGGATGCGTAAAGAGCCAGGTACGAGAAAGGACAAGAGGTTGCACAGCCGAAGAGGGCTGAGAGCCACAAAGCAGGGACTTTTTATAGAAACAAAAGGATGTTTTATGACCAGTCAGATGAGTGGCTAGAACACAATTAAATTGGGTTAAACATTAGTTCCTGTGAGATAATTGCCAGCAGGGGATTCACCCATAAATTGGCTGCTATCTCCTAAGGAATGTTTCTTAAGGTAAACATTGGAGGACTGGAGACACAGCTACCCACAGGAGGTCAACCATGCCATTTCATCTTCAGTGTTCTGAAGACAGATAAGGGTGGAATGAAGCATTCTTCATTCCCTGCATGAGATCTGCTCAGTCTCAGCTCACAGCCTCTGACATGGATGGACCTAGAAGGAATCATGGTAGTAGAAATAAGCTAAGAGGCTCTTTAGCAGCATTCCACACTGTCATTAACTCCCCGCTCCTGAAAGTTCTTCTCTCTTGGAGTTCAGTTCGAAATACTCTCTAGGTTTCCTAACTGAATCTCTATCAACTTCTCCTTTTTCCTGAAATTCATCCTCTTCTCAACATCTTTCAAATATATCCACTTCGCTACCCCCTCCACTGCAACCAACTGCCCAGACCAAGTACATCTTGCTTGGTCACTACATGATTGTCCTCCCTGCCTCCACTCAGGCCCTTGCCACCCTGTAGAATCCGCAGTCAGTGTGAAGTGCCCATGTGACCAAGACATGACGGTGCTGTCCCCATAAAATCATGAGCTCGCTGATGACAGGGTGCCAGCATATCTATAACTATCAGCATCACATGCCCTATGACATAGGCTAAATATGAGGCTTCCCACATGTAGCAAGCACTGCTTTCCATATGGAGTGATAACTCTGCAATGCGAAAATGAAGTTTCATGAAAACAGGCCAGTTTTTTCCTCCCACCACATGTGATGTGTAATGTGTATCATGGGCCAGAATGGGAATCACTCAACAGCATGTGATTCTAAGGGTCAATCAATTCCCCAGATGAGCAATAACAAGTGAGAGATGATCTCATTTTATCACCGCTGTGTGAACCTCATTTGTGGAGCTGATTCCCTGGCTCGTCCCCAGTTCATATGAATGAAGATTTACTTGCGAGTAGATACCATCTACACATCTCATGAATTAGCATCTCTTGCCCTGCTACTCGCTGAGTTGGCATCTATGGATGACAAGCTTTCAGAAAAAAATTCTTTCAGGCTGAGAGTTTCAGATTCAAAGCTTCTACTTACAATCTTTTATACTGAAAGAGTAGAAGAGTTGAACAAATACGATGAAAGGCAAAGGAAGCAAATACCACAGTAAATTATGGAGGATGGAAATTGAAGGTCAGGGGAATATGCATTCTTTTTTTTTTTCAATCATATTCTGTATTTTTAATTGACTGGAATAAAGGATCCGCAACAGCAGCAGGGGAACTAGCAGAGAAATGAAGCTCTGTCTTCTAGATGTCTGGCCAGAGTTATTTCCATTTTGTGCAGTGAGTCTATGTAAGGGAGTTTCCTGGCTATTAAAAATGACTACAGAGTCTCTCATGACACAGAATTCTGGGGTGCTCTGGTCATCCAGAGGCCCCTTAATCACTATTTCCCAGGGAGAAAAGAACCACTGATTTGAACCAATGAGACAGAATATGATGATGTTACTTGGAGCCTCTACCAACCAGGTCTTCCTGCGCTCAGACAGGCATTTTTTATGCCAGGTTTCAATTTCTATGTATCAAACAAGGGAGAACATTTCACATAAATTGTATTTAAGATGCTAAAAACAATCTTTCCTTGGGTTTGCAATCACAGATCATTACTGTAGCATCCTGTTCTTATTTGCAACTGATACAGAAGCTGGTTTGGCTGGAAAGAAGGATGAAACATGATTGGGATTTGCATCATTTAAAAATTTTCATGGAAGGAAACACCTGTGGTCTATCACCCACATCATGAAGGAGACTAGAATTAGGTTTAAAATTGCTGGTATATTTGCTCATGTTCAAGTAACTCTTGGCACTTTGAAGAATCAAAAGGTAGAGTCTGACTGTCTACGTGAAACATTAAAATGACATTTCTACCAAAATAAACCTAAAGGTATAACTTTTTAAAAAATATGTAATGCTTCCTTCACCTACAAACCATCTGAAGAACTATCAAGAACATGGAATTCTTCATAAGAAAAAATAATGAAAGGAGTGGTGAGAATGCCAGAAGCAATAACAGAGCAAAAGTAAATACACTGTCCTTGAAGGCTGAGCAATATTATAGCCCATGTTAGTTTCAGAAAGGTTGACACATACTTTACAAAATGTGCTCCTAATGAAAAGTCACTTTGTAAATTTTCTGGAAATAGTACTGCCTAATTAGGAAGCAGACTCTGTAAAGAGAAGATTCCATGTTTTGCTTTATATAAAAAAGTAAAGAGTAAGTACTGAAATTTAGAAACATTTCCTCAAGTGGTTTTAGTTTTCTATAGAAAATGTTTTATTAAAGAACATACACTTTCCTACAACGTGGGTATTAAAGAAAATATGCAAAATCCTATTTTCTTAGTAGATAATTAGTATTTTGCTATGTTAGTTTTTAAGTGGGGTATAATTTACATAACATTAGCTCCAGGTGTATGTAAAACAGAATGATTCAATATTTGTATATATTGCAAAATGATCACCACAATAAGACTAGCAAACAAATCTCTCACTATAGCTACCTTTTTGTGTCTGATGAGAAATTTTCAGAGTTTCTCTTTTAGACACTTTCAAATATGTAATACAGTGTTATTAACTATTAACTGCAGTTAACCATGCTAGACAGGAAATGGTTTCCACTTATTTTATAACTGGACATTTGTACCAACTGTATTTGTTTGGGCTTATTTTTCTCCCTCCAGGTTGATGACGTATTAGATGTCAAGGTCTGGAATACTCAGTGGTGCTATATTTGGGTCTGTAGAGAGATAAGGCATCCTGGTTCCACTGCTGACCAACCCACAGCTGGTGGTGGAGTAAGCCTCCCCCCCACTTTCAACGCAGACATTTCCCCAGTATCCCTATATCCTTGTCAGAAATCCAAGAGGAAAGAATTGGAGAGCGCTCTGAATCCAACTCTCCTTTCCAACTCTGCAAACTTAGTAGAATTTAGTGAAAACTATTTATCACCTTCCTCTATCTATTTATCATCTTCCTCCTTCTTGATCCAATGACTAGGGGCTTTTATACACTCCTCATTTTTCTGAAATCATTCTTCTTGTCAATATAAGAATGGCTATAATTAGAAAAGAACTGGTGAAAACCAGAATCCTATTGCTACTAGTCAGTAAAACTAACCTTTGTAAAATCTGATAGTAAAACTTAAGGAAAAAATGTCACTAGAAATAATTTTGAGAGTGAACATATAATGTAGTGGATAATGAGGAAACAAAGACAAAGTAACTAGATATTTCAGTGTTACCAATACTAAAGGAAAATAATAAAACAGAAGGCAAGCAATGTTTCTGTTGAGACTATCATACTAGAACAGGAAAATAATTTGTAGTACTTCTACTTCCCAGTTCATTTTCTCCCTTCACTTGTCATATTAAAGCAGAGAAGGTCTCTTTCAAAGGCAGAATCCTAATATATTCATAAACCAAGAACCTTTCTTCAAGAAAAGATAATTTTGTCTACTTTGCCTGGCAATAAAATATCAAAACAAAAGGTTTAAATTTGTCCCAGTTAGAGGACATAAATCACCTCTCTTCAGAGTAATCAAAAGGATTATTTTTTTAAATAAAATAATTGTAATTCTCTATAATATAAATTGAAAAGCTTAAGCCTTTTTGTTCCATTTGTAATTCTTTTAATGTCACTTTCATTTCAGTCAAATATCTTAGTTCCAACTTTGGAAGCTGCTGAATTCATATTTAGAATTTCATTTTCTGACACAAAATGTGATGAATTCTAGGGATTAATTAAACCTAGCATCAACAAGTATGCTTTTTATGCCTTTAAAAAATGTGCTCTTTTCATGTCATTTAAGTGTTTCAGGGACAATGACAGACGAGGGAAATTCAATTGCCTTTGGTATAATTAAATTGAGATTCCTGCCAATGAAACCCACATTGCAGTTCATCACCACCTCCAAAAAGCAATCCAAATGAGACACCCTCTTAGAATACTTGACACAAATATCTAGATTTCTTGTTACTGATGAGTTCTTTTTACTCCATGGAAGACGTAGTATTTTTTAGTATTGCAGTTTTGGAGTTAAATCTGAAATGTTTCATGTTTTCCTCTTTGAAGTCAGTCAATCTATTAATACTACAGTGGCAATAATTTCTCTAACGATATGAATAACCATTTTCTAAAAGCATTTGGTCTTTTTCCCCTGGGTGGAGAGTCAATTTGCAAATAAGTTTTATGAAGACTAATAAAATTACTCCTTTCCCTTCCCATTTATAGTTTATATGCTTTTCTGCCATTGCTTTTATTACAATAATGTGTTAGGGATTCCAACTAGAACAGAAATCTAAAGCTCAACCATCTTATTTTACAGAAAATAAATGTGTATGCAGAGAGATGAATCACCTTCATTATATCCACATACCAAATACTAAAAAATTTACCATCACCACTAGAGCATCATTTTAGCTCCATTTTCAACCTTTCTTCAAAAAGATTTTAAAGAATTAAACTATCCAAACAACTGAAGATACAAAGTTCCGTCTTTGCACAGTGACAGAAAACTTTTAAATTCAATTAAACAACTGAGTGTTCATGAGGTGACTGGGATAAACCGCAATTCAGCAGACAGGTGTCTATATAAGAAGAGATTAGGACAGAAACCAGACGATGCAAAAACACGGGCAGAAGCCCACCTGCCATCAGCCAAGGAGAGAGGCCTCCAAGGAAATGACATTGAACTCAGGTTTCCAGCCTTCACGGGAGGAAATACACTGGCCACAGTTGCTGTGCTTTGGTACCTGGCTACAGCAGCCTTAGCAAAGGGTGCAGGCTTCCACGCGAATTGATGCGATGCATTTTGTTTAATCCTACATCTGTGGTTTATTAAACAAACACATAACAGAAGGAATCCAATTTTTTACTTTCCAAAATTCCAAATGGGCTTGGAAATTGCTGTGGGTTGGACACCACGGTTCAGGATATCCCAACCCTGATCGCCACATCTCCTAAACATCATAGTGAAGAGAATAGTCTAAGAAAATGATTAGTGTTCATTAAACAAGTGCTGTTTCTCAGGTCAGCTATCTTCACGTGAATTTTGATACGTTGAATTCATTTTGCTTAAACAAATCATGACCTTTCCTCTCTTCTTTGTCCTGTGCCCTGGACATAGGGGCACACAAATGCCCAAACCTTCCTGCCAACTCCCCTCTGCAGGTGGCACGTCTGGGCAAGCACCTCACACCCACATCCCTGAGGACAACATGCTTCATTCTGAAGTGACCTTCCACCGCAAAAGTGCTGACTCATGAAACTCTTCCTGGACCTACACAGACATGAATAATTCACCACTGAAAATAAGCTTGAAAGCAACGAGATAGTTTTAAGTGAAGGCGTCCTAAGTGCATTGTGTATTTACATAACAGCACCAGCTGCAGTTTACCTTTGCGAAGAGAACACAGGTGCTCTCGCCCACTGTCAACGGGCATGACCTTCCTCGACACGCCTCCTTCAGGGATCAAACACCATTAATAATGACCTAAAACGACTCTCTACATTCTTTCCTTGTCCAGCAATTTGTTTTTAATTGGGATCTGTCATTCGGGCATTTTTTTTCTTAAAACGACACTTGAACCGCAAGCCTGGTCTACCCAACATAACAAAATAAGTTTGCAGCTCTCAGAATTAATTGCTTAGATATTATCAGATACTATTAACTTCCAAATTTTCTTAAAAAGCACAGCTTGCAGAGTATGATCTGATTAAAATACACAAGTTGGACGTAGTATAAACACAGAACCACAAAGAAAAGTATCCAGAATTTATACTGACAGTGCTGCTCAGTTCCTACCGCTGTCTTCCAAGCCAACAGTCCTGGTGTCGAACTTTATTTTAGTACTTTAACGTATGATTTTAGGCAAGTTTCCTAAAACATCTCAATCATAGTCTTCTCCCTTATGGAATGGGGAAAACAGCAATCATCACCTGCTTGCTGTTATCAGGGTATTAAAACTGAGCCCAACTCGAGGTGTGCAGCATCATGGCAGGTGTACAGCACCTGTGTGGCCAAATGAAAAAGCAAGCCCAGTCATGTGTTTGCTGGGAGCAGAGTTGAGCATGGACTTAGTGCAGACTGGCAGGGCCCAAGTCTCCTTGCACAGAATCCGGAGTAAGGGATGACCCCATCCCACCCCATGGCAACTCATGTCAAAGTCGGTGTCTCAGAGCCCTTTGGGGCAGATTTCATACAGTCAGGGTCATGCCCTGAATTTTACTGAATTTTACCAAAGCTTCAGTGATGCCAGAGATCCCAGAGACTCCCCACAGACTTTTTAATGCATCTTAAATACTAAAGTGCAAGAAGGTTCTTCGGTGACTAAGATATGAACAAAAGCAGGACTCCCCCAGATACTCAGAACAGAAGGCTGCTCCCCTGGGGTGCTATCAACACAGCGAAGGCTCTATGACGACAGTGAGGGACCTGTGTTGGCCCCCCCTTTAAGTGCCCAGACACCTCTGGTATGGGAGCAGGAGCGAAGGCAGAGGAAGTAACTCCTGCAGGAAATTCCCAGCACATGGAGCGGGAATGCGGAAGCTGAGGTGCATCCTGGCTCCATGTTTGGGAACTGGTCTGTGATGGAGCCTTAGAAATTCTACCTTTGGAATTTCTGGCTTGAATATTTGTTTTATGAAGCCAGCAGGGAGAAGCAGCAGACATGATTGAGACACTGTAGCCAGTAGAAGAGAAAGTATCAGGACAACCTAGGAAAGGTGGGGGAGTGGGAGGAGGAATGGGAAAAGAGAAACTTCCTAAGTTTCTCTGCTCAGAAGTTCAGAGATCAAATAGCTTTGTTTTCTGGAAAGCCTGAAGCTAACTCACCCTCCACTGACGCTAAGACTGAGCAAACATCACGGCTTTCATGACTAGGATATAGTAGTTTTCTTCTTTCTGATACAAACATGACTTTTCTTTGCTCTCTTTTCCCTCTTCAAAAGTAATACATGGTCGGTCCCCATGGCCGCCCCTGCAGGAGTCAGGCGAGCCTGGGAAGGGAAAGCCATTTAAATTTTTAGGAATTTTAGATGTCAAAAACATCCCCTGTGCACGGGATTCAATATTATACGGCTCCTTAGGATCTGTTGTGGCTGGCCTTGCAAATTCTTTGTTAATCCATCAAGATTAGCAGATCATGTGATGTTGGAGTAGGCGGATTTTTCTTGGTGACTTTAGGATGCTGGTTCCACTAGAGGTATAATTATGCAAAGCAAAGAATCCAGGAAAGGACTGCCAGAGAAGGAATTAAAAATAAGATTTTCTATGAAAGCACCCACCTTGATCCTGAAAGAAAACAAACCAACTGGCAACAGAATCAGCTGAGCGACCTAAGGCACAACAAAAGTTAATGAAAAAAAGCTGAGAGCAACTATATAAAACCAACCTTTCTGGACCATCAAGTCTTCAATTAAGTAAAAATAAAATAAATGTAATACATGTTCACTGACATCAATGGGAAAATAGAAAGTCCGATCAAATCAACATCATCCTACAACTCAGAGAAAACCAGCCAGGGATACTGTGTTATTAACAAAAATATTAAGCAACTGCAATAGTCACTTTCTTTTAGCACTTAGGCCCTTTGGATGCCCTCACAATTGGGACTGGGGTCCAAGAGGAAAAAAGACTCAAAATTATAGTCCATGAAACGGACTCTGGACAGATTTTGCCTCGGACAAGAAACATCTGGAAATTCAGCTGGTCCAGGTGACCTCTTAGCCCAAAGTTCCCCGGAAGGTTTGCGTGTTCGCCATCAATGGCTTTGCTCATCGCAGGGCAAACCATGTCCAACAGAGCTTAAGAGACTTGCGGGTACATGGGCCAGGTATCAGGTCTCCCTGACAGGAGAGTGGATTTATAGAAGAAAAAAGAAGGGACAAGAGAAAGGCTTCTGAGCAAAGCCAATCAAGTCTCATTTGCTAAACAGGCCAGCATTAAACAAAGTAAACAGAACTTTTACAGTTCATTATACAAACCCAAGAAAATGTTAAAATGAAAGGGTTGATGTGACTAATCATAAAATTACACATAAAAATCATAAAAACCACACAATTTTAAAAAGTCTTTCAAAAGACCCACTCTCTTGCTTCCCCGGTCAGAGATACGTGAACGTTAAACTCCCTGTAACCGATTATGTTCTCTTCAGTTATGAAGACTGGAGATTTGCAGCTCTGTCTTGGTAGTGTTCCAAAATAAAATTCTTAAACTCAACCCAGTGGTTTTGTTAAAAAAAAAAAAAAGACAAACTGTGGTTTTGCTTTGTTTAAAAAAAATATATATATAAATATATATATATATATATATATATATATATATATATATATATATAACATTTCTTTTTCTCCTAGTAAAACTCCCTTTCTTCTTGGAGCAAACATTAATTTACTTTTATCCTTTATCAAGAGACCTTCATTTATCAAAAGCAATTTTAGAAAGCTTAATCAGGTTCAGCTTGTGGTCCAGGGTGACAATTCAGACTTTTAAAATGGATCTATGTCTGACTCTGCCTTCCCCAAGGTAACAGACAAGTCCACAGTTTGGCACTGTCCTGCCTACATTTAAATGTTCAGTGCTGTTCAAGACAGAAAATTGCCTCTAACATATGCTGGCTGTACTCTGAAATGCACTGGTCTCACTAAGGAGAGACTTTACTGAGTTTCGCCAGGGCTCTCTCTGTGTGACTGCAATGTGTACGAAGGGAATACTCTCGGGTAGTGCCTACTCTCCAGGACAAAGAGAATTTCTGACTCTGGGTAAACGCATACCATTCTTTCCCCTTCAATAAATGTAGTCTAAAACCTCAACAGAATCCAAAAAGCAGCTAAATGAGTTCTGAAAAATAAATGCTACCTGTACACTGGGGCAGAAGACTACCATCTAAAGGGCCGTCAAACCAAGACAAGCTCTCTCACCAACTTTTCTCACCAATAAACCCTTGTTTGGGCTTCAGGGGGCACAAAGCCTGGAGAGTAAAACGGGGCAGCACAGAGAGCTCCAGGAGAGCCCCTGAGATGTGGCTTGAAGGCAGGAAAAGGATGTCAGATGCTCAGGGATATAGGCAATCTCCTTTTCCCCTTTTTCATCCCCCCTCCATTTTCTCACAGCTGACACTCCAGCAATTCTGCTGTCCTGGCAGAAGTGATAACAAAAACCTCAGGTGTTAAACATTGACATGCCATCTCACACCAGTAAGAATGGCCCATATACCCTCACACTAATGAAAATGGAACTACCATTTGGCCCAGCAATCGCTCTTCTGGGAATCTACCCAAAGGAGACCTCAATACTTACACAAAGGGACATCTGTGCCCAAATGTTTACTGCTGCACTATTTATAATTGCAAGGACATGGAAACAACCCAAATGTCCCAAAACAGACTAATGGATGAAAAAGATGTGGCATATATACACAATCAATTAAAAATGACAAATGTGAGGAATTTGAGATAACATGGATGGACCGAGAAGAAATCATACTAGCAGAAACAAGTCAGAAAGAAAAAGACAGAAACCAAATGGTTTCACTAATACATGGGACATAAGAAAAACAAACAAAGGGTCAGAAGGAGAAGTCAAAGCAAGCTAACAACCAAACTAAAGTACACAACTTGGGGGGGGGGGTTGGTGAACCCCAGGGAATACAAAGATGTGAAATATATATATACATATACATATACATATACATATATATATATATATATATTTAAATACTGCCCACATTTTTGCCTGGCTCCTGTTGTGGGAGCTGGGCCACCCATTTCTTTCTTTCTTTCTTTTTTTTTTTTTTTCTTGAGACCAGGTCTTGCTATTTTTGCCTGTGGAACCATAGGCTCTTGTTGCCCAGGGTACCACAGACTCAAGCAATCCCCAGGCTCAGCTTCCCAGGTAGCTGGGATTACAGTCATGCGCCACCATGCCCAGCTACTTTTTTTTGGAACTAGGTCTCACTACGGGCTCCTGGCGTTGACTTGAACCACAATCCCTAGACCCAGCCACTTCATAGGCTGAAGCTTACAGGCACGAGCCACCATGCCCAGCTGGGCCACCCATTTCCCTGGATGCCCGGCCCTCCTGAACCTCCCTCTTTCAACTCAGTGGTGAGTGATGGGGGGGGCATCTGCCGTGGCTCTGACCTGTGGGCAGCGCCAGGGTCTGGGGACCCATTAAACGGGACCCAGAAACAAAGGGCATCCTGCCCACATGTTTGCCATCTACTGCCCGGATTGGCCAAGGCATGTTTCCCCCAGCCCCTATCCTGTGAGGGGGTTGGGAATGCATGCCAGGCAATCTGGGCACCACCCCCACACTGGAGGAACCAGCATGGGGGCTGGGCTGGGCCCTAAGCCCTGCCTTCCAGCAGACAGTCACATGGGCTGTCTGCCCACCCGTGGTCCAGGGTCACTGGAGCTCCTTTGCCAGGTGGAGCTAAGGCAGCAATGACCACTGGGTTGGCACCTTGGGCCTGGAGAGCATAGAAGGGGTGTCTGGTGGGGTTTGAACACCACCCACCAGCTACTGGTTGCATGGGGCAGCCATCTGCAGCCTGAAACGGCCAAGGCATTTTCCTCCAGCCTCCAGCTCAAGGGGGCCGGGGACACATGCACAGCCCTCCGGGCCCAGCCCCCTAGAAGGGAGGAACCTGCATGGGGGCTGGGCTGTCTGCCCACCTGGGGTCCTGGGTCATGGAGCTCCTTTGCCAGTGGGGAGCAATGGCGGCAATGACCCCTGGGTAAGCCTCTCGCACCTGGAGAGCCCAGGAGGGTGCTAGGGTTTTAGCCCCATCCATCAGCGGATGGTTGCATGGGGCAGCCATCTGCAGCCAGGATTGGCCTGGGCATATTTCCCTCAGACCCTGGCCCAAGGTGGGTTGGGGACGCAAGCCCAGCTGTCCACAACCCACCCCCACACAGAGAGACATAGAAGTGTGGGCGGGGGGTGGGGGGGGTGATGCCCCTTCCATTTCACTCTCGCCCTAGTTAATCTTCAGGAGGAGGAAGAACACAAATAATGCAAACTTCATCATAGAATGGGTGAGGGACCAGGTAAACTCCAGCCAACAAGCTGGAGGTGGACATAGGAGATGAACTATCAAGAGAACCAGTACATGTGAGACCGGAGAAACAACTATAGAAAGACGACGTCATGAAGTGCACCTATGCACTCACCAGGTCTGAAAGAGCCAAGACCTCATTTTGGAGATGTCTTCTGGGAGAACAAGGCACCCCTCCCCACCCCATGGGAGAGACAAGAAAGGCTAAAGCGTAGTGGCATCAGCCCCACAGCAAAGCTGCAAAATCAGGCAGAGAAGATGACCTACAAGCAACATTATCTACAAATATTTTGAATTAATTTGCTTAGTCCTCTACCTCTAAGAGAAGGTTATGTGTTGGCATTATCTCAATTGTTAAAAAGAAAGTAGAAATGGCCAGATTAGAAACTGTGTTGTGTATCAAATTTAGTAATTGAAATTTTTTCTAATGTCAAAAAAAAACAAACAAACCCACAACTACATGGCATAAGATTTGTGGTGAAATATTTTACCTACTTTGTTTTGTTAGGCTTGTTCTATTGAAGAAGCCACTAAATATCTTTGAATAAAATTCACTGTTCATATGTGAACACATGATCAAAACTGAAATTTCAAAATACTTCTTTGTATAAAGCTGCAACTTCCCATGTTCACAAGCATAAGAAGTATGCTGTGATATATGATCATCCCCACATACGTTTGGCATCACTATGACCCACTTCCCCAACCGGAAAAGGTCATCAGAAATCCAGAGAGAAAAACGGCAATTCAAGTTGCTTTAAGAAGGCAACATTTACTTCAGAAACAACAAAACAGTAGTCTCCTCCCAAAGAAATGATCATCTGTAAAGTATCTTTCTCGAGGCAGAGAATGGCTGGTCTGAGGATCAAAACCATTGAATGAAGTTTAGCTTGGGAATATAAAGAAGCCCCGATTCACAATGACCTAAGCGATGCTAACAGAATCTGGAACATTGCCGAAAACAGTGGGTGGCAAGGTGAGAGTGGGCGAGAGCTCAGATACTACCACCATGACATGAAAGATACCTTCCTCCTTGATGTGCTTGATTTTTCTCCAGGTACTTGTTCTGTTGGGCAGTGTTTTATTATCTAGGATTTAAAATACAAATCTAATACATTTTGACTATATAACTATTCATCAGCAATATTTAGGTATAAAATCTATAACATGTACTATTAAATAGGTTATACAGAAATTAAAACATTTTAGTTCAATATTCAATTTTCACAGCAGTCATATCAAGGAATTCTGCTTATTACATGCTATCAAAACACACATGACCATGGACCACAGAACAGCATGCACACCTGATGGAAGATTTTTTTTTAATTTTTTCCATATTATATTGCTTTAATATTTTTATTGCCACATAAAAAAATCAATATAGGTGGCCTTATATGCCTATGAAAAATTGGTACATTTAAGGTGTTAAAAATGAGGTTAGCTTTTAGTTATTATTTCCTAGGTAAATCACATTCTCTGGATAAGATAGATTTAAAAATTGCTACCAGATTTTGACTTCTAGAATCATGGAGTGGGTACCTAATAGCGCCCTCATTAAAAGAAAAATAAAAGCTGTGAAAAAAATGAAACTGCAATAGATTTAGAAAAATGAGGGGGATAACAAATAGATTTTATAGGTAGATACAGAGTTTTAAAAGGGAACTAATTCATAATGACTACCCCATGTTTATCAGTTTTCCTTAGGGCATAAGTAGTTGCTACTTGGCAAAGGGCACTAAAACTACATAATATAACCTATATATTTATTTATTTTTAAAAATTTATTTATATATAAATTTCACATCATTGTAATCCCAGGGATTTACCCTCCCCCCCACCCTTGGAAAATGTTTTTAAAAGAATGTCATTTCAATGAGATGATTAAAATTCAAATAGAGCTAAAACTTAAGCTTTCCATTTGATGGAAACCCAACAAATACTGCACACACTTCCGTTGGCAAAACTCTATCAAACTCTATCAAACTCTATCAAACTCTATCAAACTCGAACTCTGTCAAAAGGGTCACTGAAATTGTGGTCGCTGAGAGTCATTCCCAGGACTCTAAGCATTAGGACAGGGTTCAGGAAGAACATCAAGTACACCCCAGCCATCGCCTCCAAATGGGAACTACTGTTATTTCTCACCGATTCCTTGTACACTTAATGTAAAGTCTCAGGAAGTTAACTCTGTTCTGCCCACACTTTACACCCAACAGAAAAGTGCTGGACATATAGTGCAAAAGGATGTTTTTAAAATGTTCTGTAATAAATGTAACCCTAAAATGTTTATTTTTAAGTCTAGGGCTGATGATAGACGTGAACCTGAGGAATCTCTTTGACATGTCTTCAGCTGTTGATGCTGTGCAGTTCCGTCTAAATTGGTATTTTTGCATTCATTCATCCTACCAACCAACAGATCGATTTGATTTCAGAACACTCTGTACCAGCATCCATGATCAGGGCTGGGAAGAAAGATGTATAAGAAGATATGGAGGTCTCCAGCGGCCTAAGATGAGTGTGTGAGACACAAAGATATGGAACTAAAGTAATAAAGGCCAATCGGGTAAATCCTGAGAAGTGTAATTGCCAACTCCAATGCCGGCGTAACTAATTCTCAGAGCAACAACCAAGAAAGAATGCTTTGAAAAAGCAATCATTCAACAGGGCCCTGAGAATCACATTCGAATCCTAACAGACATTAAAAGGTAGCAGATTACAAATTGTGAAGAGCATGAATTCTGGAGCCAGACCACCTGAGTTTGAGTTCCAGTCTGCCACTTATTAGCTGGGCAAGTCTCCCTGTGCGTCAGATTCCTCAAGCATATCACAGAGGTAATAATACTACATATGATATAAGGTTGTTTGGGAATAAATTTGGGTAAGCTGTGCAAAGTATCCATAACAGCACCTAAACCCTTGATGGAAGCTGGTTAAGTAAACAGAAGATGCAGAAAAGAAAGAAGGGCAAGACATACTTAAGTGAAATGCTAAAAATCATTTTCTTTTGTTTTCACCACAAAAAGATATGCAAATTACAAAATAAACGCAAATCATGTAAAAAAATATGCTTTGCTCACTCAATGAAGACTGGATTATTGATCTTTGATTTCTGCGAAGACTTCCCAACTCAGAAAAACATGCACATTTAAATCCCCACAAGTCACGTTAGGAATCCATCCACAGAAACAGGGAGCTGGCACTTCAGTGTGGTGGCTGCACCAGGGATGAAGGCATTGGCCTCAAGGTGTCACAAACTTTCCAGAAAACCTATGCTTAACATGCATTTTTAGACAATCTCCTACAACTGCACACCCTAAAGTATCAAAAAAAAACATGAACTCTCATAAGCTGGAGACAAATAGAACACAGAGCTCCGTCTCATCACAAAAGGCGAGGGAAGCCAAGAGCAAGATGGCCGCCGGGCAGCGGGCCTGCGAGGGACACGTCATGGGCAGCGCGACGAGGGACACGTCACGGGCAGTGCGACGGGGGAGCAAGGGGAAGAGGGAGCTGAGGCTGTACTCACATGGTGAAGGAGCCAGGCGGGGCAGACACTCTGCGCAGGTCGGCGGCTTGCACCTGATGGACGCTACGGGCAGCAGGGAATGAGCAGCCCAGACAGTCAGTACACAGCGTGGACAGACAGGGACAAGCCGGGAGAGAGAAAGACACATAAAATTGAAACAGAAATTAAATGAGCGCATCACCGAACAGTGAGTGAAAAGAAAAGGAAAATCGAGCCAGCCACGGAAGTCGTCCAGGAAGCCGGTGGTGGAGACGAAGCCAACAGGACAGGCCACGGGGGCTGGCTCTGGGCAAGCAAGTGGGGAGGAGGGGGCAGGAGCAGGGCTGCGCTGAGAAAGAGCGGGGAGCATGCTCTTGCTTCGTTCTGGATCATTCAGGCCATCCAAGAAGGGGAGGAGCCACACACACACACACACACACACACACTCATCACACACATACTTACTACTCACACACAGACTCGCTTTCTCACATACACTGTCGGACACCTCCTGACACAGCCACAGTGGCACACTTGGTCACCTACTTACACACATACTTACACACTACCCACACACTTGATCAACTACTCACACTCACCTACTTACACGCAGTCATTCACACAAATACACACACACACACACCCCTACTCAAACACTCGTATACACACACCACAAAAGGGCAGGCAGGCACGGTAAACTCAACCTTGAGGAGAGTCAAGGTATGTTCAATCCTTTAACACAGTGCTCATGATTCCAGGGCATTGTAGGAATATTCATGTCAAAACCTAAAACCACCCTGAAGACAGTGACTCAACAGCAACTTTTTCTTCCTTCGGTTAAACAACAAAACCTTTTTTTAAGAGTTCCAAGGTCATGTCATACCAAGAAGGCCCAAATTCATCTCAGTGATGCTGCAATTCCACTCATATCCTTGGTAGAAAAAGCAAAATCATACATTTCTCCCTTTTTTTCTTTTTCATAAATGGGAGAGTTTTCAGTGGCTAATAGAAAAGACACAATGTACAGTTTAAGAAACTAAGCCCCAAATGCCCTGTTAGGCTTACATCATTAACCTCTCCACTCTCGAACGATATAGACAGTTTCTGCGAGGTCGCCACAGACTCCTCTTCCCCAAGGCCCTCTTATTGCTGGGCATGTAAGTTCTCAAGTAAGGCAAATCGTCCAGTTTATGATCGCTCAGGCTTCCTTCATGGCTGTCCTCAAAGGACTAGCAGAACCAGAACCTCTCGGAGCCCTGGATGCTGGGCTTCAGCTGCCTGAGTCAAAGTTCACCCACTAGAAATCCTGCCTTCGCATGACTTACTGTCCTAATTATGAAAAGCTTAGGATAATGGCCAGCATCAGTTGTCCCTAAATACCTAATTATACATTTCTGTTCTTCTTCAAAGCTGCCTTTCAAATAACATAATCAGACTTACCTGGCTAGCATGTAATCAGGATATAAACATGAACCAAGGGGAAACTCCTTGGTTACTCCTGGGGGGGGGGGGGGAGAGAATTACTGGAGCTTCTGTTCTGAGTAGATTTACAAATCATTGGAGATTAAAAAAAAAATGCTCCCAGATGAATGGGGCGG